>VDFB02320584.1:0-101940 GCA_007258455.2 Sequoia sempervirens | reverse complement strand
AGAGAATGGCGAGATAGAGAGAAGTAGAGATGGAAAGAGAAAGTGAGAGAGAGGTAGAGAGTGAGAGAGAGGTCTAAAGCATAAGGAATATATAAGGAGAGAGAGAGAGGGAGAGAGGGAGAGAGAAATATGATACAACTTACTTTAATTACTAAAATTTGACCTCCTGATTACTAAAATTTGACATGTTGATTACTAAAATTTGACTAAGTTTGAAAAATTATAAGATCTTCCAAAAAAATAGAATTTGCATTTTAACTCTTACAGATTTGAAACCACTCTCAAACATCCTAAAACTATATACATGAAATATAACTTAAAGTATAAGAAAGTAAATGTCCATATGTATAAAGAGAAAAAAGAAGAAAGATGAAAAAAAGAGTAGAAACTTTTTTAATGCAGACCAAAATGTGAGCACGTTATAACACACTCACATTTTGGAAATTCTTTTTGGTGATTTTTGGTAATGCATTTTGGTGCATTTTTTGAAATTCATTGACAAGGAACAAATTTCAATACAAAATACAATGTGAGCGTGTTATAACGTGCTTGCATTATGTCTTGCTTTAGGAATCCCCAAGCCTTTTGCTTGGATTTTCTTTGGATTTCCAACCAAACGGCTTGGAGTTCCTTTCCAACATCCAAAGACGTGCTTTTACATATTCTACAGGATTTCACATAATCTCATTCATGCTAACCATTACGTTTGCACATGTTTCAAGGTCGAGTAAATTGAACACCTGGGTAATGTTAGGCTCTCTCTTAGCTATTTAATGATGTGATTTTTTTCACATTTTGATGATGTTAAGGCTCTCACCTTTAATTTATTTTGTTTGTGTGTTTGTTTTTTGTCAAAAACTAGTGTTTGACCAATATTTTATACTTCATTTTTTAACTGTTCATTGAAATTTCAAATAAATTGTAACATTTTTATACACTAAACCCCATTCTACACATTAAAAAAAAATTGATTTTCAATTAGTTTTCAAAAATTATAGGAGTAGCATGGCCAAAATTCTATTTTTTAGAATGTGTCCACTATGAAAATTAGTAAAAAATCAAATATTCATTAAAAAATTATCAAAAAAATTGAGCATAAACTACATGTTGGTAGCTAATTTCTCACTGAAGCAATTTTAAAAATACCAAAAAAAAAAAACCTTTTGAGGGAGCCACAAAAGATGCTATGTTATGTTTTTTTGACAAAAACAGCACCAATTTCTATGGATCCCTTTTTTGAACCCCTAAAACTCAGTTATTTTAAAAAAAAATAGTAGTTTAGAAAGTAGACTCAAAGCACTACGAACATTGTTTTTGTTACATCTTAAAATTTTGAGTGTAACTATCCTCAATTTCTCATCCAAGGTCAGTATTTCTTGATTTCATAAAAGAAGTGGCCACTTAAGACCCCTTTTTGCCCCCCCATCTTTTTGCACTTACCCTTATGCTTTAAGAAAATTTGTAACTATTATGTTAGGTGTTTCAAAGTTTACATAATGTTGTATGACCTTATTGAGGTATGGCCAATTCTAGTGGAGATTGATGTCATAAATTAATAGGATCATGATGCTTTATCATATTAGTAGAATAACATTGGATTCATATTGGGGCTTCACATGATTGTCATATGGTGATTAGATCTTGAGTATTGATACCCTCATTTCTAGTAAAATTGTCCTAATTGTGATATTTATTCTACTATGTTATCTTCATAGATGAATATTTAAGTGGTTTCTTAATATTATAATATAGAGGTTCAAGATATCAAAAACTAATATGTTTGTGATATATAAGATCTCCAAATCACATTCTAATCCTAGATAAAACCCTATATTATAAACTATTATCCAAATACCAAATGTTGTATAATATCCTTGGTAGGTAATTGTAAGGGTTTTGGGGTGGTCACGTTGAATTAATATCAATATCAATGGGAGGTCAAGTTGAGATATGGATGACCTTGTTGGAAGTTCCTTAGTATAGGTTTTCTATATTGTGAGCTTAGTTAAACATTTTCCTACCTGCTATTAGGTGTTTATAATTGAAGGTAATCCTTAATGATAGTTAAACATTTTCCTAACTTGTTTGACCTTCCCTCTTAAGTATATTTTAATTCAAGAGGTTGAAATGGGTATTAGATGGTTATAATTGAGTTAAGGAAACCTAATAACTTGTATTTAATACATAATATTATTTTTAATAGTAACATGAATGGAGTTAATAGATTTGACTACCCTATAGTTACTATTTGTTGAGTAGAGGCCATGTTGTGTTGGTTCAATGTGATTCTTATGTTTTTTGTGGAATTAAACTCTAGACTTATATGGATCTACATGTAGGCTCTTGAATAAATTTATTGTGATATACTCCAGTACTTGTGGATCATGTTGTGTAAGTTTCAATCTAGAGATGGCCCAAGTGTGAACATTCAATATATTTGCAAAGTGGTAGGAATTAATTGGACCATGATAATGATCAATGCTTGGGATATTGTTAGGGATTAGAAAAAAATTCATCTAGTTCATAGAGGTGAATATTTTCAATGGCTACCCTTGTTATGATATGACAATAGTTGTGCAAGTAGTTACCCTGCCATGCAGGTAACAATAACCGAAGCTAACTATTGTATTTGGTGGGTTCATTTGAAATCAATTATAGCACATGGGTTATGAATTACAAGTGCTACCTAGGTTGTGAATAAGATAGTTGATAATATCACTAAGGTCACAAGGTAGTATATGTCAAAACCCGCTTCTTCCTTGGTGGAAAAACTTGTCACTAGTTTCCTATAGGTGATTGAAGTTGGAATCCACTAGTCTAGGTAGTTTCACTACTTGTGTAAATATTTGGGTTGAGGAAAAACCCTCACTGTAGTATAAAATACACTAAATCCTCTTCTTAGTTGCTTGATGGTGCAGAAGACTGAGGAAAAGGATGGACCCATAGTGTAGTGCCTAATACACCAACATTCCTTTTCTATTTTGGATGCAGTATGGACATGTGTTAGTCAACCATTATGGAAGTTTTAGTCATTCATTGTGCATATTTTAGTCACTCATTATGTAAATGGTCTTGAGATTTGTGTATATTTTCAATGATGTCCTTGCTAGTGATGACATCAAGTAGCATGGGATGATTTATTATCATCACAGATGGTGGTGGATTGGGAAAAGGATGGGACCCATGATGTAGTATGTGATGCATCAATATTCCTCTTCCAAGTGAGATCCACTTATGGGGTTATGCTCTTGTGAACCAGGTTGTGGGATGCATGCAGTAGGTTGCATCTATTTTCACTTTACCAATTATTATTTGTGTAAACTTGTGATGTATGAATGTTTTTTTCACACTAGATATATATGATGTATGTTGGAGCTAGTCATGGTTGTACTTGTGATGTGTGTATGAGCCAATAACTAGTATAATTTTGATATGTATATGATACAATCATTGTTGTACTTGCGATATGTATATGAGTCAATCACTATTGTATTTGTGGTGTGAATATGAGCCAATCACAATTGTACTTGTGATGTGTATGAGCTAGACACCTTGTATATATTTGATGTATGCTCAAGATAGTCACTATGTATGTGATCTTGGGATTATGGTATGATATGACCCTTGTGTATTTGTGTATGTTTGTACATTAAGGATTGGTAACTATTAGTATGGAACCAACACTTGATGGAAAATTGTTATCATACTATTGGAATAAGTTGATAGTTAATGCTTAATGAATATTCCTAATTTAAAGGTGTGATCGGAGATCTCAACAAGAGGAGAGAGTGAACTCCCTCTTATAGTCTAGTGTGTGAACTATGAAGGCTTTGATTTCCCAAATGGGATACATAGGTAGGGTCATCATGAACGAACCCTTGAGGTTTAGGTATGGATCTAGGGATGACCCTAACAATGGGATATTAACACTTTAAAGTGTAAGCATATAAACGGTGATGTTGAGTTGTCTTCGCCATGGTGAATGGAGAAGTTTTGAAATTAAAACTTCTAATTTATATGTAAGACGCTTGGTTGGTTAAGTTGGTAGTTGTTGTGAATTGAATTAAAAAAAATGTAGTGGTCGAGGGGTAGATTTTACACAAACATAGGTTTTTGACCAAACATAAAGGTCTTTTTTCCACAAACATTGAAAATAAAAAGATAAAGAAAAATAATATTTTTGTGCACACTACTTATTGTTATTTTTATTTTAATAAATAATAATAATTTAGATATATACAAAAAAATTATGCATTATAGAATAATACTATGTATAAATTATAATTAATCTCAGATAGAAAATTTATAATAAATAAATATGTAATAAAAATTTATAGAAGATATGTGTAGACTAGATAGTGGTGTTACTTATCTATGTGTAATAATTTGTAATTTTATCCTTTTGTAAAAAATATCATGCATATGGAATAAATGTCACTACTAAAAATACTCTTTAAGTATAAAAAAAAATAAGCTAAAAAAGTTACATAAAAAATTTACAATTTAAAAAAAAAATTAAAATACATTTAGAATGTGCACACAAAATCTCAAAGATCACTAGTTCACACCACCTTCAAATTCTTGATTGTTTAGTTTCTATGGGTGACATAAAATGATTTTTTTGTTTTAAATTTTAATTTTAATTTCCCACTTTGGCCAAAATGTGGGATCACCCCATTCTATGAGTATGATGATCTAATAAGACTCATGTGAAGAGAATATATGTACACATTAGGTACCAAAACCCAAGAATCCATAAGAGAAGGCTACTATAAATAAGATTTAGATAGTCATCATGACAATTTTTGAATCCACATGGATGTTGAGAAGTTTAAAACCATTCAAATGGGGATCCTCAATGACAATCATCTAATCTCAACTTATTGACATGATGTCCCTTCACTATCATTCATGAACCCATCATAGGCATTTGATAGTAGAAGTGACATATCTCTTGATTTGGTTTATTTAAAATGTTTGATTCCTGGTTAATTTAATTTAATTAAATGTTATCCCTTTCATTCTCTTCACATGTAAATATACTAATTAAAAACTATGAATAGGGTTCCACTCTACTCCTATCTCTAGAGTTCATCCTAACACAAAAATTTCCAAAATGATCAAAAAGTTGTGATATGGAAAACAAGGCCAAAAACCATGACACCCACATCCAAAAGATGGGATATCATGTTTTCACATTGAGACATTTCTTACAAAATAGAAAGGTTTCACATGTCCTAAAATCTAAATAAATCATATTTTCATAATTTCAAGAATCAATCAAATTTCTCAATCACTATTAATGAAAGCTTCAAATTTTCTCAAATTTTAAAATAAAAAATTTATAGAAAAAAAAATACCCTCATGAGAATATGAAGCACAACATCACACCTTTCACATCACATAGATTTTTCAAGAAATTTTCCAAAGTTATGATGTTATTTTTATAC
This sequence comes from Sequoia sempervirens, assembly GCA_007258455.2. NCBI lineage: Eukaryota > Viridiplantae > Streptophyta > Pinopsida > Cupressales > Cupressaceae > Sequoia > Sequoia sempervirens. The sequence goes on along the minus strand of VDFB02320584.1, from coordinate 96,490 downwards.
TTTTCATAAATTGAAAACATACAAAATAAGAAAATATAAAACCAACTAATCTATGGATTGTTTCTCTACCAAGGATGTGAGTTGAAAACCATATGCAACCACCTAGTATGGACATGGTCAAAAAATATATATAATTGACCATTTGCACAAAATTTAAAACAAGATATCTTTGGTATATTAAAAAAACCCTTAGGCACAAAGGGAAAACTATTTCTTCATCACCACACAAGAAACCTTTCCAACTCTTCCTTGAGATTCAATACCACTTTTAAATCTTTTATAAATCATTATTCTTGCATGAAATAACTTGCACATCCTTCTACCTGCTCCCCCTGAGAGGTAGCCTTCATCAATTCAGGGATGAAGATATGTCTTGAATTGCTCCCCTAGACAAATGCATCTTCTATGCATCTTGTTAGAAGGAGGGGCAACAACCCAAACTTATGTTTGAGATATTCAAATGTATCCTTTGAAATTTCCTTAGTAAATATATCTACAACCTATTCCTTTGTGGGCACATAATCCAATCTTACTTCTTGCTCTACAAATTTATCCCTTAAGAAGTGATACCTAATAGAAATGTGCTTGGTTCTAGAATGCATCACTGGATTCTTTGAAATATTGATGGTGTTTGTATTATCACACAAAATAGGAATGGGTTCATCATACATCACCTTGAAATCCTTCAATGTTTGCTTCATCCACAACAATTGGGTGCAACAAGATGTTGCAGCTATATACTCTACTTTTCTTGTTGATAAGGACACTGTGTCATACTTCTTACTAAACCAAGAGACCAATATATCTCCCAAAAATAAATCTCCACCACTGGTTCTTCTTCTATCATCAACACTCCCATCCCAATCAGTATCAGTATACGCACATAGAGAAAATTCATCATCTTTTTGATACCATAGTCCATAATCTGGAGTGCTCTTCAAATATCTAAAAATATTTTTGATAGCCTTTACATGATTTTCTTTTGGGTTAGCTTGAAAACTTGTAACCAAGCAAACAACTTGCATAATGTCAATCCTTGATATTGTTAAGTATAATAGGCCCCCAATCATAGACCTATAAAGAGTTTGATCAACCTCATGTGACTCATCATCTTTTCTCAAATGACAACCCGTTACCATGGGAGTACTCATTGGTTTGAAATCTTCCATACCAACCTTCTTCAGCATCTCCTTGACATACTTTTCTTGAGAGATAAAGACACCATTATCTGACTGCATGTAATTTGGATTCCAAGAAAGAATGATAACTCACTTAACATAGACATTTCAAATTCTTTTTGTGTCTCTTCAGAAAGCTTCTTACACATTTCATCATTCCCACCACAGATTATATCATCAACATACACAACAAAAATTATTTTTGTGTCTCTTCAGAAAGATTCTTACACATTTTGTCCTCCACATTCTCCCAATACTGCTCCCAAAACAATATTTGCATGGGTCTCTTCACGACCCAACCCATCTTGCTTGTTGCAATCACTCACTCTACAAACACATGTTGTGGCTACAAGCTCTCTCTCTTGTTGCTCAGGATTCCTCACACACCCGCAATAGCTCTCACGAGGTTTCTCTCAACTGCTTGACACACTTTATTCTCAACACAAACTTCCTTATGACCAATGATCTATTCATAGCTCACCCATAGGTCTTGGTGGATCCTCTCCACTCTTAGGACTACCTACTTTGATACCAATTGATGCAAAAGAAAATAAAACTCCCTCTCGTTTCATAAACCAAGTTAACTACAAATTCAAGATTGCAAATAGGCCATTCAAACTTACAATTTCACAACCAACACACACTCAATTGGCATTTCCATTTGTCAATTAAATTGATCCAAATTGACACAAAACTTTATGGTGGAAAATTCTCTTATTCCTCCAATTGAAATTTTACATACAAAATTTTATTACATTTGTTATCATCTTCATTCCAGACTCCCAGTCACATTTTATTCTACAAAACTCACTACAACCCATAGCCTTCTACTTTGCTCTTACCTTCTTATATTTTTTTGTTCTAGTAACTTCTACGCAACCACTTCACTTCTTTTTCTGCACTCTAATTTCTCCTTCTATGGTGCGTCCCTCTTCCTTCTCAAGCTCACGCTCTCATTAAAAATACTTTGTATCTAATTTAGCATCACCCTCTTACTCTTTGAAGCATTTAACAAGCAATCTCTAAGTATTTAATCTACATTGAATTTTGTATGAATAACACATGATCCTTCCCCTGCCTTCCAGCGCAACTCCCTATTCTCTTTCTACATTGCCCTCTTGTCTCTCCCTTCTTTTTGTGTTTTTAAATCTGCATCATTAAAAACAAAAGAGAGCAAAAGTCTTTCGTTGTCTTTTCACATTCCCATCAAGCTTTCCAACATCCCTTTGTTTTCAACTTTGCCTCCCTCTTAATGTTCTCTGCTTTGTTTTCAAGATCTTTCATTGGCTTTTGGGAAACTGAAAAGGCACAATTAAATTTTAATTTCTAGATTTAATTTAAGTTCAAGGTTATTCAAGGTCTATGCTTCCACATTTGAATACATGTCGATTCAAGCAGTTGCAATTACAACATTTGACAAAATTCTCGTCAGCTAATCCATGTTGGTTCATATGGAGGCAATCGATCAATCATGTTCATAGACTATGCATCCACATTTTGCAAACCATGAGAATGCTGACAACAAATAGCGGAGATTGATAGTTTCTTCACTGATGCTCCTGCATCACTCAAGATGGCATTCTTTTCTTTAGCATTGTTCTCATGAGAATTATTTATATTAGCATCAGTAATAGGATGAGCAGGTTTAGTATAATCATACTCTGTAGCTCTCCAAACATCATACCCTAACAAAGTAAGGTAGGCTTCCATCCTCACACTTTAGAAAGTGTAGTTCTTCCATCAAACAATGGTGCTTTAGAAGAGGACTCCTTCTGAGCCATGTTCTTTAAACCAATATCTATCTTCAGTTGTTAGGCTACATCGAGGAACTTAGCTCTAATACCAATTGTTAGAATGCATAGATATACTGAGAGAGGGGGGTAAATCAATATATCTCTCAAATTAATTCAATTCAAATTTTACATTCAAAACTTATTATTTTCTTAACCAGATAAAGAATTCAAAAGCATAAGCACACAACCATAACACTAAATTTATGTGGAAAACCCTATAAGGGGAAAACCACGGTGAGAAATTTTCTTGGAGCTACTGTCCAAATCTAAACTCACAAAAATGAAACAACATTTACAACACAATTTTATTGCTTCAACCAAAAGGAATTTTACAACTCCTTACTAGTTACAACACTTACAGAAAGAGGCTACAACTTTAGCATACAACACTCAAATGATCAACTACCACTACAACACCTTTACTGCCTCCAACTCATTGCCTTTAGCACTCACTCATAAAAATTTTCCTTCGTCTCACTTCCTTCTACACTTCACTTACACACTTCTACTTTTGGATCAATGCCTTTAACACTTCACTTGCACACTTCATCCTTCAGCTCACTGCCTTTAACACACTTCAAATACTCCTTATATTTGCACATGTTCTTCTACCTTTAGCTCACCGCTTTCAACATATATATCACTTTTAACACATTGAACACTCAACACACTACACAAAAAACTTGATCAAATGCTTGATCTTTCATTTATATCCTCCATAAGCTTCAAAAAAATTCTCCTTGTTGGCCAAACTAAAACGTGTAAACATGAAATGTGTAATGGCCATAATGAGTTAGCTCCAAATCATCGACGGGAAAGGGAAATTGAATTTGGTCCAAGCAAGGACATAAGAAGGACCTATTTTACATTAGCACACAATCCCATGCTAGTGCACACAACAAAAACTTGGTGGAAAAACCTTAATATACCAAGTCGTCCCAACAAACACTTAAACCTTCAAATATTAACTTCAAACCACAAGCGGTACCAAAGAGACTAGATAACATCATGCAAATCTCATTACAAGAATTAAATGATAGTCAAAAACATTTCCATGCCCTCCATTTACAACTTCATACAACATTAAGCTAACATAGGCAAACAAACATTGAACCAGTATCTCAGATTACACATCCAAATAACATAGTCTTAAGATAGAACATTGAAAAATTGACTTGCAATAAACCTCAACATTTGAAACTTGAAGGGAGAAAATAGATATACAATTTGAACTCATCCTTCAAACTATAAGACCACAACACCAATTGTGAAGAAATGCAGAGCATTTATCTAAACCTTCCTAACTATGACAGTATAGTCTTCACACTGCAAGTTTTGAAAACCTCTGTGGTAACTTGTATGTTCTAAAAATAGGAACATACATAATATACATTTTCATTTGATAAATTTCCAAACTACAAAGCACTATATTCAAATGCATAGGAATGCAAAGCATTATCCAGAGCATCTTTAGTACAAATTCCTCATTCACTGGCTGCAAGAAAATATTTTATACATTTGGCATCAACAGACAGTGAATACAACATTCACAACATCATTCACCTATTCACGAGTAACTAGAAATATAGGACAATTGTTATAGCAGGCCCATGGCATCCACAATCGTACTTAAAAATTTTGATTAACATACTAATTGCAACATATGCAACCATCTAAACACTACCACTCTACTGACGTTAATGCCAATACCCACAAAAATCTCTATTATATTGACATCAATTACAACACCTACAACAACCTTGCAACAAAGGATTTGAAAGTTCTAAGAATTTAGAGGTATGAGAAGGTTTCAAAAGGATTAAGTTATAGAAATTTGAGATTTGTAAAATCCTTAATTTTTTTATATGGGATTATATTGTTTAGATTACAATTTGCTTATGAGGATGATTTGAGGGATAAAACTATATGTAAAAATGAGATCTAGATATTTAGGGCCCATGGAAAACAAAAATTTTAAGGAATATAGCCTAGACCAAGGGTAAGGTACAAAACTAGTAGAAATGAATGATTAGTTAACTTAGTCAAATAAAATTTGGCCAAGACATCTAATCATATATTTAGCTCAATAATATTTAGGGTTTAGGGTTAGGATTTAGGGTTTATGACCTTTAGGATTTAGGGTTTCAAGGGTAAATAGGGTTAGTATTTAGGATTTATGACCTTTAGGATTTAAGCTTTCAAGGGTAAATAGGGTTAGGATTTAGGGTTTATGACCTTTAAGATTTAGGGTAAATAGGGTAAATAGGGTTTAGGTTATTAGACTTCAACTGAAAATAATTTGATCTTATTGATCCTAATCTTAAATCTAGAAGATTATTTAATTGAAAAAATACATAATTTATAAAATACATACCTTCTCTTTGATCTTAATATCTCCACATCCTTTCTTCACGTAATTTTTGTTCCTTTTTTATTGAATATGACCATGCAGTCATATTTTTCTTTGTCCTTTTATTTCCCATCTCCTTCTTTACAAAATGTGATCTCAATAATTCATTTGCCCTTTTTTTGTTGTACAATGTTTCCCAAAATTATAAATACAATTTTTTCAATTCTATGTTCCAAATGTAAAACACTTGCAAAAATACAAAAATGTTTTTTTCTTAGTTTTTTAATATTAAAAACATAAAAAATGACCTTATATATATGCAATTTGAATAACATTTAATTGCAAAAATTTGGCTAAAAATCACCTTCATTTGAAGGTGGCTAGTACCAAAAAATTAATATTATTTTATTAGAGAACCTTCATTCAATGGTCCTTTTTCACAAATAATTAATATTATTTTGGCTGCCCCAAAATAATCTTTGTTTGAAGGCAGCTTTGAATGAAGGAATTATCTTCAACCAAAGGTGCCTTCATTTGAAGGACCTTTAAACAAAGGACCTTGGCTAGACACTTTCAGTTTTTGCTTCAAAATTTCTAGTTTGAAACCTTAGGTTGGACCTTCAAATTTAATTAACTTGACAAGATAATTTACAAAATTGTAGTCCTCAAAACGAGCTTTCGAACAAGTATAATTTTAACATATTTTCATTTTATTAATATGTATTCATTTTCTAATTTTTACTAAACATAGGTTTTTCACCAAGCATCAAGTTTTTTGTTTTATACATGTGAAAAAATAGTAAAATACTAAAAAAAATCAAAAATATATTTGTGCACTAGGTATTGATATCATTGTTTTAGAAAAAAATTGAATGATGATATATACAAAACAAGTTATGCATTACAATGTACACCTATGTCCAAATTATAATTACCCTGATTTCAAAAATTAATTAAAAATATGAAAAATATCCATGCACTACATATTGATGTTACAAATCTATATTTTAAAAATTAGAATTTTATCCTTTCTACAAAAAAAGTTATGCATTACAACATAAACGTTACTTTTTAAAATGATGTTTACTATAAAAAACAAGTTATTAAAACTACATAAAAAAAATCACAATTTATTTAAAAAAAATTAAAATATATATTTAGAATCTACATACAAATAATCACAAATCACTAGTTCACATCATCTTCAAATTCTTAATGGTTTAGCTGCTATAGATCTCAAAAGGTGAAGATTTAATCAAAAATGTTGATTTCAATGTCCTACTTTGACCAAAAAGTGGGACTCATTATTGTGGGATTACCCATACACACATTATTTTAGGACCATTTGCACAATTAAAACTTGTTGCCTTTGATCTTTTACCTAGGTTTTCAAGGGGCCGACTTAGGAGAACATGTCCCCTTAGGATATATCAAGAATCATTCAAAACTATTTCAAAATATTATTAATCTCAAATAGTAGAAAGGAAAAAAAACATGATCAAATCAAGCACAATATGAATTAGGATTGTACACTACTCATGATGCTAATCTATGGATTTGACCCCTCCTATTTATAGATAGATAATTTAGATTCCATGATGAAACATAGATAAAGATCATGCTTTTCCGAATTTGAGACATTCAAAATTTAACACCACATCAAACGTTTATTTATTCTCAAACCCAAAACTAAATACCTTTAGTTATCACATTTATTTTATGTACTTTAACATTTATAATTTTAAAATATGCATATCCTCAATTTTATTATATCAATCTATTATTTATACCTATATATTTACATCTTGTTGAATTAACTTAAATTAAATATATACTTTAAAAAAAAAATCCTTAGACATAAATGTTTTCTTACAAAATTAAATTTAAATAAATCTTTATATACAAAAAAATATTAAATTAAAAAAAAAATGCTTTGAAATTATATATTAAAAAGAAATTATTATCTATTAATTCCAATTCCTTATTTATATCAATCACTATAATATTCCCGTGGTAACAAAGAACAAAAAAAGACCATAAAACCAAAAAGAAAAGTAAAGTAGGTTATCAAAATAAATAAATAAATGAACAAAAAATAAACCATAAAGGAATACCTTCGTTCTTAAGGCTGCATTCGGCTTCTTAGTTTGAACTTGGCTCATCATTTTTTATTGGTGAGGAAAGCCTCTCACAGAGAATTCTGACAGAGTCTCGCTTGTTAAGGTAATCTTTCTTTTCTCTCTCATTTATTTTTCCTGTTAATTATTTCAGGAGTGGAAAGAGTGTGTAGGTAGAATTTCAGTTGCAGTTCGGAAAGCTGAATGCCTCTAAATTTACTGTTATGGTTTTTTGAATCTTAGCAAGCTGTGTATGCTAAAAAAATTCATTTATTTGTTTCAATATATGATTTTTTAATTTTTGAGTCACAAATACATGGATTTTCTTATTTTGTTTTGTTTGTGGACTTCATAAATTTGTTGTTGATACTGCTTGTTTTGTCGATGGTAATTCTTGATTTCACAGTTATCTCTGCTGATTTTACCTTCTTCTGTCATCTTTATCTTTCAAAACTCTTCAAAATGTTAATCTTATAGAAAGGCCGTTGTATAATTGATTGAGCATTTATGGTTGTATAGTCGAAAGATAATTTTTAGTTTAGATGGTTGCTTCTTTGAAATTTTGTAATCTATTACGTAAAAACAGACACGTCAATATCTATGTAATTCAATTGTTTTCATCTAAAAGAAGAATAAGTGTGCCTTGAATGAGTATTCTCTCCAAAATCTAATTTAATGTATTGCTTCACAATTTTGACGATAAGATCAATTTTTAAAATAAGCTTGCATGGCAGATCTTATCTTTTGTATGTTTTACCCCCAAGTCTTGAAAAGCAAAAAGTAAAATTCAACAACTCTATCCTCTTTCCACAATGTATTATATTGTAGAAACCAAACTAAATGCACATAAATAAAATAAAAATTTACATTTACAATAATATAAAAGAAACATAAAAATCATATTATGCAGGAATTTAATTGATTACATTATTCATTGACTTTAATGAAAGGTCTTCGTCCTTTTAATTTCTATAATCACTTGTTCTTTAAGAATTAAACTATTTACTTCCCGACACATTGCTAACATTAACAAACTTACTTTTGAATCATTACATCAAACGAACCACTATTTGATCTAAAAAAGAAACAAACATTTATAACATTGAATCAAATAACAATAAATCCAAGATGATTTGGAGCATCCATCAATCTGATTCAGCTTTCTACTCTGTAAACTCGATCTCCTGTCTTCTCGTATTAATAAACCAATCTTGACATTTGTTTACATCCTTTTGATTCCTAACCTTTTGCTTCACATTCCTACAGAAACATCTGTCAGTCTTGTACATCTAGTGTCATATGCTATTGCCTTTGTAATTTTATCTTTATAATTTGAAGATCCATTACCTCTTCCTAAAGCTATTTGACACAGTCATCTTAAAATTTATTATCTATCAACATGTTTATGACCATTTATACCACAGACAATATAAACAAATATTAAAAATGTTCCATAACTGTCCTAACTACAAAAACTTCTCATCATCTTGAAGTCTCATATTTATGCATGGATTTTATACTTTCCAAGTATTCTCTGTCAAATATATTTTAATAAATATATATATTGTGAAAGAATTCAATTGTATCATTGATTATATTATTCACTTACCTTTATAAAATGCCTTCACTCTTTCAACTTCCTCAACAGCCTCTCCCTTAAAAATCTAACTATTAAGTACTCAACACATTACTAACAGTAACAACCAAACTTTTAACTCATAACATCTAACATACACAAAACATAACTTAACTGAAATTAGATTACCCATAAAATTCATAAGTTTACCCATCTATGGCACAGATGCCCTTACTCTGCTTGGAAAGGAGAAACCATACCAAGCCTCTCCACAAAATTCAAGCATGTCATATGAATGAGCTGAGATGGTAGCAGAAGCCTGTGTAGTGGCAGAGAATTGTTTCAGCAAGTGTAATAATACCAGAATCTTTTTCCAGAACCAAAAATATGGTGTCTATCAAATGGCAATTTATTTGATATTTGTCAGCTTAGGATAAGATATTGATACTTACAACTATTTCTATCAAATCTAAACATATTTTTACTTCAATGTTTTACAATAAGAATACAGGTCTCAAATTACACTGCCATTATAAGAGAATAAAAAACATGGTAGGCTTAGCACCTGCACCGTACAGTGAAATGTCTTTGGCAATAGATGAGGCAGGGGCGTTACGCACAATGGCTAGCCTCAGATTTGCACAGCCTCACTCGTCTGGATCTACATCAACGGTTCAATTTTATACCCATGCCTCTTTTCTCGGCCCACTTGTGCTACACTGCCAAGCTTAGTTGAAATTAATAAAAAAGCACAGTGTCTGCCAAAGCAGACCACACCAAAACGAAAAAACAGAATGATTGTTCAGAAATTTATTTCCTACTGAGTAATGAGTTTTTGAGTTGTAGCTTTAAATTTTCGTCAATTCTTAGACTTTAGATTCCAGTTCCTTATTATGTGGGCTGGTAATTAGTCCTGGGCAGTTCCTTGGTGAAATTAAGTGTTTGTAACAACGATATCTTTATTTATTCTCTATTTGATAGGGTGCTTTGACTGGAATATAGGAGATTAGTTATATATTTGAAGACCTGGAAAACCGTTTTGTATATTTGAAATGAAATAATCTTGGGCGGTCATGGTCACAGGAATAACCTTTCACCAAACAAATGTTGGCCAATTGATTTGTTGCTTATGTTTTATGATCTGTGAACGACATTCTTTGGGGTCTGAATGCAGCAACTGCTACTCTGTATCGAATCAGTAATTTTTTTTTTTGTCTCAATGGATAAAATTTTCAAGGATATAACTTAGGATTTTTGCTCTGTACTGAACCGTCTTGTTAGTTTTGAGGGAGAGGAAGAAGAGGGGCCATATGCTTCTTTCAGAATGAGTTAAGAGGTCTGGGTTATAAACTTAGTAATACGCAAGGCAAGGTTGTTCCTTGGAAAGCCTACCCTCTACTAGGTATGCAAAATTCTTTTCAGTCGAGTTGTTGTCGTGGCTGATTTTCATTTAGAACCCTGACTGGGTGTTCATTCTTCTGGTTGTGTAATTGATGTGTCTAGTAGACTTTGCCACGTGTTGTTCTTTTGTGGGACATTTTATCTCTTTCTCATACCCCTTCGCTGAATCCTATACGATTGATAGAAATTCTCAGATGGTCTTATGTCAACTGATTTGAATCTGTTCATCTGCTAACAACCAGAATCTCACAGCTTGAATTAGAAAGGAGTGTGATATGACAGGCAAAAAAGTGTGGAGAGTCTTGCAAACAAGTTCCCTTTTAAATATGAAGCCTATAAATACACATCCATTCTGATTTCTACACATTATTTCAGAACTTTTTCTGAAACAAGTTGTAGGGACATGCATGGGCAAGAAACTAAGCATGTTTTTATTTGGTAACTTTGTACAGCAACTTGCTAAGGCTTTTAAGTGTGCACTGTGGATCGTAAACTGATCAAACTTCAGATTTGGCTACATCCTTGTACTATCAGTTACATCATCTGATTAATTTAATAAGCACATCAAAGAAAACATGTTTCAAAACTCACATTCTGATTTGCAATGGAAGATAAGAAAGTTTGAATAATCATATTTTAGTCATGTAAATGCCTGTCAAAGGTGCTCTCAACCTTTTTGAAGGTATGATGCTTTTTCCAATAAAGGTGATCTCAACCTTAGTACATTGTCTTTGGTTCAAGTCTAGAAAGTTGAGATTGATAGAAAAATTCTAGAAAATGGTTGCTTAGCAATTTAAACTGAAACTAAAATGTGAGAATAAGCTATAGATGTATTGTTCTCTTTACATTTCAGACTTCGAGGCTTAAAGGATGGGACTGGGATAGTCGAGTAGGAAGAATAAGCTGCAAGACCAACTTAAAGCTAATGCAACCCAGATGATGTGAATCGCCCTGGTCTATCTATTTGCTAAATATATCTGAGATCTTGCTCATATCTCATATGACAAGAAAAATCACTATTTTATGTAATTCAACTTTGCCAAAAGTACCTTCACTCGGTTATGATCAAGCTTGATATTGTAATTATTTTTGGTTGCCCATTATATGTGGGCTGATTGACTTACTGAGATTATAAACAATCACACATATGTAACTGGGGTAATAATATATTTGATTTATATAGCACAATTACTTGACGACCGTATGGAATCAACATTGAGTTTATAATCTTGTACTGTATTTGAGGGATAGTTTAAGGAGGACCACAACCTCGAGGTTACAAATCCTACACAATTGTGGGTAAAAACTCTGTACAGATCTTTATGTAAAAGCACAACACCTTGGGAATGCATTCTCTAGGTTTCGTCAAGCACGTTTTACTAAGAAGCAATGAAATATTCCCAGTGACAGAGTCCTCTGTACACAATACTGGGGGTGTGAGTTCAAATCTGATAGAGGCTAGGAGATATATTGACTTAGCATGGACAACAGATACGACAAAATACATTACAAAATTGGTGTTTACTAGGGCTGTAATCTTATAAAACTAGCAGTACATTACCTATTACCTAGTATGTATAGGATTGATGTGTTAGGACCCTCATCTTTTAGAAGTGTTCATGTGCTTTATAATGGTTATTCCTGACAAAGAAATATCTTTTGTTAACAGGAAAATATATTATATTCTCTTGGTAAAACACAATAAAAAAATATTGTGAAAAGAGATGGCACTAAAGATATGCAAATCTCATTAGGCCTTATGCAAACAAATCTTCAAATTGAAACAGAAAGACCTCCAAAATTTTCATGCAATATTTATGAAAAAAAAACAGTTTGTAGCAGGAATGCTTTAACTTCCAACATAATGTCATAAGCATAAATTCCTAGAACAAGTATGTTGCAGTTATTTCATACATTCTAGAGAGGTATTCATCACATATTTTCTTATTGTTGTAATTGGTTTGTTATCAATCTTTTTCACATCTTAAATTAGCATTCAGCCTGTTTCTGCTTATGAAAGGTGGATCACATTTTTAACCATTGCATACAGCTTAAAATTTTTTTACTACACACTCAATGATGCACTTATAAATAAAACAATCTTGATAATTAATTGGTTTGGCAATTCTATGATGCTAAATCTGTGTTGATTTTAGTCTTATCCATATCTATAGTTTTAAGACTGATATCTCTCAATGTCTTTTATATAGATGTATTTAAGATATCTATACTAGTGTATTTATGAAACTAAAATAAAAATTGAGAGCACCTGTCTACAAATATAAAATATCCCTGGCACAATACATTTACAGGGAATGTCCATCGGCACCCTATATTGGAACTCAAAAGATAATTATCAAAATAGATTGCCAACGAAACCAAGATGGATTCATAGATTGTCTTTTTGAGTCAGAGTCATCACGTCAAACGGTGGTGCAGATCAAGACCTCTGAGTCTTATCAGACAGAGAGGCAATGCAGCAGAAAGAAACAAACAAAAATATTTCAAAAATTCAAACAAACTTTTTATTGAAGAAAAGACCATTACATTCAACTGTAATTTCAAAATGTTAAGACACACTCTAGAATCCCTACACCTCCTACTCTCTGTCACCAAGATCACACACTACCTCTCCCAATACGTAGCTTCCTCTACCCTCCGGATTTACCGTTCCAAAACAAACTTTATTTCCCACCCCCTAAAAAAAATAAAGACCCCTGTTCCTTTCCACCTATCTGGTCATGCACCCACGCAGCCTCCTAAAAGACATATCTGCAGACATCAATTTTCTGTCCTCCCTTACTGGGGTGCGTAACCTTAATTAGCTTCCATTAGCTGCCACCATTCATTGCCACAATGCCGTTACAAATCTGGAACAGTCTAAAATAAGGAAAAGTAACCTCCTCCGGCAAAGGAAAACACCAAACAAGAAACCGAAATCCAAAATTAGACCAAATTTAAAATTTGGATGATGTGGATAACACATATGCCCCGATGCTCCGGCATCAAACGGTTACACCACACCATAGCTAAACTAGGGAAAATAACCATTAAATAGCTAGAGTAACTACCATCAATGCCTGAAACTGCATTATCTTCCACTGCTGCTACCAAAGAGTACTCGGACCAAATATCACAGAATGGTATCAATTAGTTCAACCGAGAGGGATCCCAAATTACCTCTCAAATTGCAGCCACAAAGAGATATATGCGAGTTGTGACCAAAATGGTTAGAGAGTTAATGGGCCTAGGAGATAGCCGATGGAAAAACAGGGGTGTGATTATTAGAAGGTTTTTGCAATATCTTAAGGTTGCAGTCTGTTTTTAAAAAAATCATTTTAGAATTAATAACAGCATTTTCCTCTGTGAATCAAAATTTGAATTATTTTGAATTTACTCCTTACAGTCATGCAGAATTTTCTCCTTACCGTTTAGGGCAGTTACACTGTTTGTGTTTGATTGGAATGGTTAGAGAGTGAATAGGCCTAGAAGACAGCTCGTAGAAAGACAAGGCTTTTGCAATAGGTTTAAGGTTGCATTCTGTTCTTAAAGATTTTCATTTAGGAATTGATAACAGCAGTTTCCTGTGATTACTTAACTGAAAATTTCCAAATATTCTTCTTATATTCATGCAGAGTATAACATGGACAGACAGGGCAAAGATAAGGCTATTGGCATTGATCTCGGGACAACTTACAGCTGTGTGGGAGTGTGGCAGCACGACAGAGTTGAAATTATTGTTAATGACCAAGGAAACAGAACCACTCCCTCCATGGTTGCTTTCACCCCCAATGAAAGACTTGTTGGAGATGCTGCCAAGTTCCAGATTTCAACTAATCCTACCAACACCGTGTTTGATGCCAAGAGACTCGTTGGAAGGAGATATAATGATCCCTCTGTACAGTCTGACAAAAAATTTTGGCCATTCACTATCGTTCCTGGTAAGAATAACAAGCCTATGGTTGAAGTGGCTTATAAAGGTGAGAAAAAGCTATTTGCAGCTGAGGAAATCTCGTCCATGGTGTTGGTGAAAATGAAGACGATAGCCGAACAATACCTCCAGTGTGATGTGAAGAATGCTGTGATTACCGTGCCCGCTTATTTCAACGACTCGCAGAAGCGAGCAACTAAAGATGCCGGTAAAATTGCAGGGCTTAATGTCATGCGGATCATCAATGAACCCACGGCTGCAGCAATAACTTATGGCTTTGATTCAATGGATGAAGGGAAAAGAAACATTCTAGTTTTCGACCTTGGAGGAGGTACCTTTGACGTATCTATTGTTACAGTTGAAAGAGGCAAGCTTGAAGTAAAAGCTGTTGGAGGGGACATGCATTTGGGCGGCCAGGATTTTGACTGTAGGATGCTCAATTACTGTGTTAAGCTGTTCAACAAAAAATATAAAATGGATATGAGTACAAGTCCCAAAGCTCTTCGGAGGCTACTTTCAGAGTGCGAGAGGGCAAAAAGAAGTTTGTCTTCCGCAGTAGAGACTGTAATCGACATAGATTGTCTCTATGAAGGGCAAGATTTCCACACAAAGATCATGAGGGCGAAGTTCGAGGAGCTTAACGCAGACCTATTTGACAAATGCATGCAATTAGTGAAGCAATGCATGGAAGACTCCACGCTGAGCAAACACCAAATCAACGACATTGTATTAGTAGGAGGTTCTTCACGTATACCCAAGGTCCAGGAATTGGTAAGTCAATTTTTTGAGGGCAAGGGGCTCTGCAAAAGTGTAAATCCAGACGAGGCAGTTGCTTATGGTGCAGCTTTGCAGGCAGCTGTACTGAACAAGGAAAACATCCACCTAGTCTTGGTGGACGTCACTCCTTTGAGTCTTGGAATTGCAGTTGACAATGGTGTCATGAATGTAATAGTTCCCCGCAATACTCCCATTCCTACTCTGAAAGAGGCGTCTATCACCACAATATATGACAATCAGACAAGTGTAAGTTTTCCAATTTATGAAGGCGAGAGACCTTTGGTTGAACACAACAATTTGCTGGGTGAATTTGTCCTCGATGGAATTCTGCCTGCCCGGTGTAGGGTGCCGCAGATAAGAGTTTACTTTCAAGTGGATGTAGAGGGAATTCTGACCGCCTCTGCCCGTGATGTGGGGACAGGAAGCAACAATCAGGTTACTGTTACAAACGAGCGTGAGAGACTGAGCAAGGAGGAGATAGATAGAATGGTGGCTGATGCAGACATATTTCAAAAAGAGGATGAAGAAATGGCAAAGAAGCATTTGGCCAAAAACACTCTGAAATGTTATATTTGTAACATGAGAAGTAGGATTACAGAGGCGAAGAGCAAGGGAACAATGGAGAAGAGCGTTGCAGATGATATCAGTGGGGCACTAAATACTGTTGAGGAATGGCTGGATGAGAATGATGATGCAACAATTGAGGAATTTCAAGCCAACTTGGACGAAATGTCCTTGAAATGTAGGTGCTTAACATAAAAGGAAATACTTAGGTTTGTGGTTGTTAATGATTATAGGTCGTTGTCATGTTGAGCATTGGGCGTTGGGAGAAGCTGGTTTTATTTTTCCTTACCTTTTCTTAGGAAACACTTACAGAAATTACTAGTTATACATCTGGACGTTAAAAGTTTTCTTTCTTTCATATGTGCTTACATTAATATTACAAACTACAAAAGGATGAATGACACGTGAAATGGCCTTTCAAAATGGATGCTATAGAAATTCAATGATTTTGAAGAGTTTTTTTAATGAAAAGGTTGAAGAGAATTGTTCTAAGTATTTTCTCAATAGAAATATGGGAACTTTTCTATATATTTTAATTTAAAAAGATTTTAAAGTTGTTCAAATATTATTATAGATTGTAGTTGAATATAAATACGATGGTTTTCATTAAGGAATGATCTATTGTGTTCTCAAAAACAGGGTTTTTTAATTCATAAGTAAATTTAGTTCTTATATTTTATGGTTTAATATCAACAAAATGAAAGGTAACTACTTAATATCCATCTCAATCTAGTTTATGGATAGTGCTCACATAAGACATAACTATATATAAAAAAATAAAATAAAAAATAGTGTCTCAATCTTGCATGATAAAAACAATAAGTGCCAAAAATAGATGTTTTTTTATGACGGATGTAAAGTGGTTATTTTGAAAAGCATAATGCATGGAGATAGAGACAAGTCGGTGCTCAAGATAATTATAATATTTATGATGACTATCATTGCCTTTTCCATTAGTTCTTTCTAGAATGAAACATTCAATTTCGTGGGTTGAAATCAATAATTGTAATAATGGTTGACAATGTTTCCATAAGCTAGTAATGAGGTTTCCCAAGTAAGAATATAAATGCCTCACCTAGATGGAAGGTTATCATATGTAATGCAATTTTCTATATGTTGGTGATTTTGGATAGTTATTTGAGTGAGTTTAGTTTGCAAATTTGTATGTTTCCAAAATTCCTCCAAAATTAGTTGAGGTGAAGACTCATGTAAGGACTTGCATTGCAAGTTTCTTGTAATCTATTTTAGAATTTGATAATAAATTGTGCATTTTTTGAAGTGTGGGATTTTTCTATTGAAAGGGTTCTTCCCACATAAATCATGGTTTTATGTTTTATTGCTATTTTATTTATGTTATTTCTTGTATTTCTTCAATCTAGTTGAATTGAAATTTGCTTAAAATTCTTATCAAGATTAACGTAGGAAGTGTTTTCACACACCTTTGCTTCCTTACAAGTGATATTGAATCTTGGCTAATTTTGGTTCTATTTGTTGGGTATAATATTTTTTGAGCTAATCAAGGTTTGAGTGAGAGCTTGTTCAAAGTATTTCATGTTCTATATTGTAGGACAATAGAGATGGTGGGCACATATGAGAGAATTGAGGTAGATAAGTTTTTTGGTGCAAATTTTAAAATGTGAAAGCTAAAAATGGAAGATATGTTGATTGATTGAAATCTATGAGTTGTGATGGATGATAAAGTTCAAAGGCCTGTGGTCCAAATTTGGTTGCAAAATATGATGTAATAGATAGAAAAGTTGAAGGTATCATAAGAATGTGCCTTGTAGATTCGATTCTAATAAATTTCTACAAAGAACCCACTTTGAAGAAGTTATGGAAGAAGATGGACGAGATATATCAAGACAAATCTCTAGTAAATAGTATTTTCTTGAGGAAGAAGTTATATTCCTTGATAATGGAAGAAGGTGGATGAATCTTTAACCATATAGAAACTTTCCATATGTTGATGACTTTGTTGACCTTAGTTGGGGTGAAGATGGATGAAGAAGAAAGGTGCTAGCATTTGCTATATTCATTGTCAAACTTATTGGATAGCTTAGTCATGGTTATTGGGAGCACTTCAATCACCTTGAAAATGGAGGATGTTGTTGGTTCTCTACTCTCTATGGAAACATAAATCATGGTATTATGTTTTAATATTTTTATTCTATTTATGTTGCTTCATATGTGTTTCTTCAAATCTCTATATGTAATGGCGTGAATTTGTACCCTAGGAAAATTCCTTGGATTCATTTTACCTTTACTTTAGAAAATATAAGTTTGATGATGCAAATCTGCCACCGTCAGCTTACTCCTTCTGCATGGCCTTGTCTTTCACATTGGTGGAGGAATTTTTGTTGGGGACGTGTGCATGCCGCACAGACGTTTGTGCACCATGTTAACATCCTGGCAGGATTCCTACCTCTGGAATCTACAAAACCATTACGTCTTCGGTTGGTTGTGAAGGTAATGTCTTCTGTCATCCCTTGACCAATGAAAATTGACCTTTTACCTCCATTTTGTCAATTCAAACTCATTCCTTTAGTCTTCATGCAATTCTTTCCTTCAGTCTTGCAACTTCTTGATCATTCTTTCACTCTCTCACTTGTGTTAAAGTAATCATGCATAATGTCTTCTATCATCCCTTGACCAATGAAAACTGACCTTTTACCTCCATTTTATCAATTCAAACTCATTCCTTTACTCTTCATGCAATTCTCTCCTTCATTCTTGCAACTTCTTGATTAACTAATAATTAATCTTTAATTAATTATTAATCTAATTTATTCTCATGCAC
Organism: Sequoia sempervirens; assembly: GCA_007258455.2. Taxonomy (NCBI): domain Eukaryota; kingdom Viridiplantae; phylum Streptophyta; class Pinopsida; order Cupressales; family Cupressaceae; genus Sequoia; species Sequoia sempervirens. The sequence continues at coordinate 78,006 of VDFB02320584.1, read as the reverse complement.
TTAAGCTAAACTTAGGAGTTCTTTATTCAATTAACTAAGTGTTTTTTTGTTAACTAAAGTGAGCAATTATAAGGGTTGCTACTACATATCACTTAACCTTCATTGTATTATCACTCTGGAGATTTACTCTCGAACTCTCAAGCTTTGAGGACTTTTTTACCTTGAAGATTCTTGAGGTTCATTATGTAGCTTTTTCTTGTTGAGGAATATTACATATATTATTTGTAGATCTCTTGTGTGGAAGGTGTCTTTATTCATTATTTGATTCTATGGCTCATGTTTTTCACAATTCTAAAATGGTATCAAAGCATGGATTTAGCAAACCCCTTCTCCATTTATGAAGTTTTTTTCTTCAATAAGGGTTACAGGCTTCAAATCTAGAATCCCTTTTGCTTTTTTTTGTAAATTTTAGAGGTGGAAATTTTTTGGTACATCTGGAACCAAAATAGAGTCTACCAGTAGATTCAAAGTTGTCGAGAAAATCAAATTTGGCTTTTATTTGGCCTAATTTGGATTTCTGAGGTTAGATCTGCAAGGGTTTGAAGTAATTGTTTTTTCTAGATTCGGAGGGTAGCTGCGTTTTCGGTGCATTTTGTCATGAAAAGAACCTCGTTGTTGGATTTAAAAGGTCAATTCAATAAATTTTGACTATAAATTTGACCTACTTCAATGTTGAGAACTTTTGGGGAAAAAAAATTTGTACAGGGACCTATACTACCCCTGTATGGATCCCTATGAACACAATTTGAGAAAAAAAGCGCTAAAAAATAAAAAATCCATCGAGTATTTTTATAAATTCCTTTTTGAATTTTTTTTTAAAAAAGGAATTTTTTAAAAGGCTGAGCAGGTTGAAATTTTAATTGGAGGCGAGTTTTTTGTGTTTGGGGGTGCATTTATTAGGGGTACTCATAGGGTACCTAACCCTTATAGGCCTCGTAACCTTGCAAGCCCCACCAAACCATATCGTGGCCAGCCATACCACCAACAGTGGTTCTTTCATCTTCTTAGTAGCTTTTCCCATCATTGTTGTATTTTTCGACGGCTTGATCAACCTTTTACCAACGGTAGTTTTCTTTCAGTCAATTGCATTTTTTTCTCTAGCACCACTCATATTTTACCAACACATGCAAAATTATCTCCAATGGCCTTTTTCCATATTCTCGACTACTGACTCAATTTTCCTAGCAACTCTACACTTTTTGGTCTACAATTCTTTTTTTTTCGATGATAGGTTTTACGAAAAATCACAACGAATATTCCAAACATATGTAGAATATTTTGAAGAAGATTTTTTTCTCAAGGGCCAGATTTTTCTAACACCTAGGGAATATTCTTGGAATATGCTGCTGACATTAGTGGTATAGACATTGGCAAAGGCCCCTTCAAGACCCCTTTGTGCCCTAAAGGGGGTCTTTTTTCCCTTTGGCCATAACTTGGGCATATGATATCATTTTTTGGCGAACAAGATATCATCAAAAAGTTCGTTTTGCCAACTTTCTAATGGTGTGAGTCTCGTCACTTAATTTTTTTGTTGTACATTCTATAGCTTGTTGAAGTATGAGGTGTTTTTTATTCTTGATCTCATAACTTTTGACCAGTTTCTCCATTTTTTGTTACTCTAACAATGTTGGGACCATCTTTTAGAGCTTTTCATAGTCATCCATACACTTTTTCCATATTCATCTCTAGGTACATTTTATTCAATTATTTATGTTTTCGCACAGTAGTGAATTACTTGGACACTTCAACCCCTGGAAACTTGTTATTTGTGTGGGATGACTCATTTTGGTTGTTCTATATGTATTTCTAATTTTTTGTCCTATTTGGGCATTGTAGACATCTTTTTCATGCACATTATCTTATGTAGATGTACTAAGATAAAGTGTCATTTTGGTGTATACTTTTGGGGGATTTTGCACATCTTGTTGTGCCTTTTGTATTCACACTATGATAGAAAGTGTCATTGGGGGGTTGATGTTTTCCTTTGATTTTTCATCAAACCTTTGTCAAGTGAGTGTCCCTTCCATGATAGTAGTGAATCCCAATGATTCTTTCCTCATGTGTGTGTGCCTTAGTTTGCACACCCTTTTATTTGCAGGCTGCTTCTCCTACATGCACTTCTTGGTTTCACACAATTTCAATGTACCTGTCATGGCTCTCCCTTTTCATAAATGTGTCATTTGTATCTTTGAGTTCCAAATGTTTGCCTTTGTTTTCCATCTGATTCAAGTAGTGTCATTGGGGACACTCATGCAGATTATTGTCTCTCTCATGATCAATGTTCTTCAAACTAGTTGGTACCTATATCTTTGACTTCCAACTATTTTCCTTTATTTTCCATCTGATTCGAGTAGTGTTGTTGGCAGAACTCATGCAAATTACTATCTTCTTGATCTTGACATTTGTATCTTCAACTTCTAGATGTTTTCCTTTGTTTTCCATCGGATTCAAGTAGTATCATTGGGGCACTCATGCAGATTCTCATTATCTTGATCCTGACCATCATTTTTTCTAGAGGAGGTTCTTCATTTCAGTACTATATCAGTCATCATTCGACAACAATCTACAACTTCTTAGTGCTTCAACAATGTTTTGCATGTTCCTCTTTTTCAAGAAATTGTTTGGTCGGAGGCTTTTGAGTCCTTCACACCTTGATATGGAGGCCTTTGTAGTCCTTCATTTTCCTTTCTCTCTTTTGGAGAGGAGTTTTCTCCCACTGTGTTTTTCTCCTTTTCTCTAGTTTTGAGAGATATTTTGTTTGTGCATGGGTACCTCACCCGGCCTTGTTTGTCAGGACCCATCATACATTCCTTATTTTTAGGGGTTTTAGCTATTTCCTAAGTTCATCTTAATGGGGTGTTAGAGTAATCATGCATTAGCTTATAATTGATCTTTAATTAATTATTAGTCTAATTTATTCTCATGCACTTAAGCTAAACTTAGGAGTTCTTTATTCAGTTAACTAAGTGCTTTTCTATTAATGGAAGTGAGCAATTATTTGGGTTTATCCTATATAACACTCAACCCTCATTATATTATCACTCTATAGATTTACTCTCAAACTTTCAACCTTTGAGGACTTTTGTTTTCCTTGAAGATTTTTGAGGTTCATTATGTAGCTTTTTCTTGTTGAGGAATATTGCATATATTGTTTGCAGATCTCTTGTGTGGAAGGTGTCTTTGTTCATTGTTTGATCTTGTAGCTTGTGTTTTTCACTATTCTAACATCAAACTAGCACTTGCTCTCTTCTTGGCTTCTACATCATTCTTGTTACAACTCCACCATCTTTGCAGGTTGGTGAACCTCCATTCTATTGGTGTGGTGTCATCTTTTCCTCTCGGCCTTGAGTGCTAGTAGGAGGAAAGGTGATATTGTTATTGTTATTTTATTTGCATCATTGTGTCTTATAGAGTAGAATTCAGGTTGTCTTTGTACTATATTTGACACTATCTTTCTATTCTCTCTTTATTGATTTCTCTATCTTGTTGCATATTTGATTGTTTATGGAGGTGGAAAAACCAAAACAAGGGTCTGACTAAGGTAGACCTTGAAATGTAGCCCAACATTTTTTTTCATTTTTGTGTGTGCAGGTTTTGGTTCGTTCGTTTGGAATTAAAGCTGAGGAATTGAAGCATGGGTGGAAAGGTATATTTTCCTACTCTTTCCTTGTATTTCTACATTAGAGTACCTTTCAATATTCTTCTTGATGTATTTTATGTTTCTTGCATTCTTTATGTGACCAAACAATAAAACTTTGTCAGTTGGGTCATAAGTAGGCCCTTTGTATTTTATGTATGTTTGCTAGACCTATGTCCATACAGGATGCCAGCATGTTGCATTGGAGTCTGGTTCTTATCTTGTCATCCTCAAATAGTGAGTTGTCTAGTCTACAATTTGAAACCTCTATGGCTGGCTCACCCAGTTCTCGATATACCTATTTTAACATAAGGGAAACAGTGTTTTGTTTTCCCTTCCTTTTCAGCTTCTCTCTCAACTCATCAAATAACCTGAAGTAGTTTAGGGCAATTCATTCCTTGGGTATCTCCCGTGACCTGGAACCCCAGGGGTAACGAATCCCCCTTCTCTACATTTTTGTTGAACCCGATGTGAAGTCTTATTTTCATTTCTCAGTGTCAGATACCTTTCTCTTGTGTCCTAGTGTGCTACAAACTCATGTGTTGTGAAGCTTTATGAGCTTTATAGATCATTCTACAACATCGAGGCACATTGTTAGAAGGAGCTTATGACATATAGAGATATATTCTAAGAAGTTCACTACTAGTCCTACCTACGATAAAATGATTTCAGGAACAAATACAAGTTTTTCTAGTCCTTTTGGTGAAGCTCCTCATGTTCCTACCCCTCATAGTTCTCCTTTCGCTTTGTCTATGGAAGAAGAAAATGCTCTTGAGGTTCCTGCAAGTAACTTCTTTCCATAGAAGACTTTTGGATTTCAAGAAGTATCTAGAGAAAGAAAGAATTATGGCTAGGGCTGCTAAGGTTATTAAAGACTTGAGAACTATGTTGGACAAGTACCGAGTAGGTCTAGAATTTCTTCAGGGCCTTGCAGACATAGTGAACACCCATGTTCCATCATATAATTCTAGGTCTATTGTTGCTCAAGACCTTGGTTCCGAGACCGTTGAAAGATAGATAGAAGTCTTGATGCCTAGGGTATCGGTATGCATGTTCAAGACTAGCCCTTTTGTTAACACTACTTTTGGTCCTTAGCCACCCCCCATCATTAAAGTAAACAAGGTACCTTTGGGTTTCAGTTCCTCCAGTCCTAATATTCCTAGTGATCTTGGTGCCCATGCTGGTCCTAGTGGTGGGCATCTATTGGTATGGGGTTTGGTGGCATTAGTAATTCTAGTGGAGGTTCGACTGGTCCTGCTTCATCTTCTGACCCTGTCTTAAATGCCTTATTGTAGAACATGGGTTAGATGTAGAACTAACTAGTGTTTATCTAGTGCTACTTCTCAACCTATCTTTTAGTATTTATTTTTCCATAGTCCTTTATTTATTGCTATTTTAAACATTCCTATCCCTCAAGGTATGGAGATTCTAAAATTTGAAAAATATGGTGATCATGGAGACCCTCATATGCACATTTCAGCATTTAATGTTATGTGCACTAATTTATTCCACCATGATGCTCTAATGGCTAAGTTGTTTCCTAGATCCCTTAAGGACACTACCCTTGAGAGGTATTATTCCTTACTGGATAACTCTATCTTTTTGTTTGATTAGTTGGCAAACCATTTCCTCTAATTGTTCAAGGCTAACATCAGGATGAAGATGACCTTTTCAGATCTCATCTAATGCAAGCAAGGGGACCAAGAAAAGGTGATTGATTTTATCACTTGATATCAAGCACTATTCTCTCAAATCTCTTATCCACTGTTGGACTAAGATGTGCAGAACATTTTCATTTGCAGCAAGCACAGTTCAATCATGGCAAGAAAAGTTTTCCTTAATGAAATATCCTTCTTTTGCACACTTATGTGTCATTTTAAGTGAGTACCAATAGATGGTGGCACAGTTCGAGGGTTTTTCTACGTGCTCTTGTTCTAATAACTGATTTGTAGTGTTGATTTCTAGCAAAAGAAAAGCTATTGTGAATGTGGTCTTTACATCTAAGGATAAGAGCCTAGGTGCAATAGGAATTTCACAAAATTATGTCTTATATTGTTGTTTTAAAGAAGTTATTAAAAGATAAATTTTTGACATTTATAGAACCCCAACCTCGAATTGAGTCATATCCTGACTGATACAACAAGTATCAATTCTACCAATTCAATCAAGTACACGGGCATGATACTGAGCAATGTGTACGCCTGTGTTATGAGATTCAAGACCGCATCGATGATGGGACTATCTGTCTTGATGGGAAGAAACATAATTATAATAAATTTGTAGCCAAGGCTAAAAGTGAACTAAAAATCTATATTGATTTGTTTCCCTCTCATTTTGTGAATTTGATAACATATTCTTCTACATCATCCGAGTTAATTCTATCTGAGTACATGAACATGGTTTCATTCACGTGTATCCCTCCTCTTGAAAATGTGAGTGCTACACCTAACATAACATTTACCTCGCATGATGAGACTCTTAATAAGGATCTCTCCCCTTCATACATTTATGCCTAGATCAATGGAAATGTCATAACTAGCATCTTAGTTGACCTGATGAGTTGGGTCAATGTGATAATAGAGGAGACTCAATTCATAAATGACTTACATAAGGAATTGTATAAAGAGTCTAAGACCGCCCTTCGTATGCATGATGGATTTTTGTTGCCCCTTTGGGCTCTATTTCTTTGTCAACTTAGTATGACCCAAGGTTGTTGATGCTTCATTCGTTATCATTCCAGAGTCTAACCTATTCTAAGTTAGGTTAGGCATCCCCTAGCTAACCTCTATGAACAATGTTACCTTTGTGGTTCATAAATGTTTAAAATTCCCTCATGAAGGTTTTGTGCATGTAGTGCACAACAGCAGTTAAAAACCACTAGTGTCATGTGGGGGCTTCACACTAGATCACTTCTGGCCTACCCCAATCTCGAACCTCTCCCACCTGGGGGAGATTTTTTATATAAGGCGTATATTAAATATAAGACTGGGGGTTCAGCACCGAAGGCTAGTTATTTGATGTCCCCTTATGTAGTCTTTCTGAAGGCTTCTATGAATGTACAACAACAAGTTGCTTCTTCTGCCCAAAAAAGGGGAAGGAGAAGCTTGCTCACACTTAAGGGCCTTCTCCTTTCGTGTCATCTACTCTTGCTTTTTCCTCTTGCTCTATTGTGGCACCTTCAACTCGCACTCCCATGCCTTGCATGGGAAGTGTGATGGTTCCTGCACGGAGAAAAGTGAAGCGATAGGTCTTCTAGCTTCCTATTTTTCCCACAGTTCCTAGGCCTATTGTTTATGGCAAAGGGAAAGGTCCCCATGGGGATGCTCCTATGTCTCAACCTCTGCAGCCTCCTACCATTTCTCTACCTACCCCCAAGGTAGAGAACAAGAAGAGGCCTATCGTCAAGGCAATAGTTTTTGTTTCTCTTCTCATGGTCACTTCTTCCCCTGTGCTCCCTCCTCTTTCTCCTAACAAGGATCCTACCCTTTCACCGGCCACATTTGTGAAGGGTACTCTTGTGGTTGAGCAGCAACCTTTTACCTCTTCTTAGGTCACATCTTCTAGCACCCGTAGCTAACATAATTGGCTTGTGTGTGAGCATAAGCGCAAGAAAAAGGCTTTGGCCACCAAACATGTCATTTTGCAAAAGACAGAGGGGGAGCTAGTGGCCCCTATTTTTGTGTCCTCTTCTATTGTTTTTTCTTCTTCTGTTATGCCTACCTCAATTCCAATCACCTTTGTTTTGCTTCTGACTCCCTCGGTAAGCTCTGATGATCCTCAACCCAAAAGGGTGCAAGTTTTCATCAATCCCTCTACAAAGCCCCCTCTCCTAATGTCCCTCCTAGACATCCCTCCCTTTTCTTATCCCATAGACATGCCAAACACCACAGTGGTGTTTGTTGTGGCTCTATCCTCTTCCTCCTTAGCTTCTACTTCTTATATGGGGATTCTTCATCCTCCATTGAAGCACAAGCTAGAGGACAACCTCACTTCAAGTGGAGATCAAAAGAAGGGGTCACCTTCTTTGGAAGTGGGTTATGTCTTGGCTTGCACCGTCCTTGTGACAAAGGAAACCCTTGCCTCTCCTAAGTGTGTCACTGCCCCTCTCAATGAGGTTGGTTGTGGCTCTCAGGTGCCTCCTTCTCCCACCTAATTGACATATGGAACTTTGGTGAAGTGCATGTTTAATTCAATGGATGATATCCTGGCTTTGTCCTTGATCTTTGTAAGATAGATGAATTTTTCCTCACATGAGCTTGATGAAGAATACCTTGAGGGGCGTTCTATTATCCCATGGTTGTCGTTGCACCAAAAGGTCAACCTATTAATGCTCGATACAACCATCAAAGACATGGATCGTATGAGAGGTAGTTAGTCCCTTGTCATAAATCCTGAGGGGAGTGTTGACCATCTGCCAACAATCTCAACCTTAGTGTTACCCGAGGAGATCTGAACCTGTGACCCAATGCTCTAATACCAATTCTTGGCCACAATTTTTGTTGCACCAAAAGGTCAACATGTTAATTCCCAACATAACCACCAGAGACATGGATCACACAGGAGGCAATTAGTCCCTTGTCACGAATCCCAATGGGAGTGTTGACCATCTACTAGCACCTTCTTCCTTGGCTCTTATCATAGGTGAGTCGAAGGGTACCATCCTTGCTATCTCACCCTTGCAAGCTTGTCCCCCCTCCCCCTATAATGATTTATATTGGGAGTAGGATGACCTATTGGTCGATGAGGAGTAGGGTGGTACCTCCTCTTTATCTGTAGATTAGATTTATTTGTGTGTTTGTGTTTCTTTGTGCTTATAGTTTTGTGTTTGTGATACTACTTGGAGGACCCTTGATACCCTTGTAGGTGCTTGGATACAAGCACAAAATATTTTTCATGCACTTCTTCTATGTGTAGCATTATTCTTCTATATGTTGTGAAATGATTTTTGATATTAGGGGCGATGCAAAGTGTTGGGGGAATTTAGGCCCTCTTCCATGTTGACCCTATTTTTATTTTTATTTTGTCTTCATGTGCTCTTCTTCATGATATAAGAAATTTATGGATTGATTACCATTTGTTCTTACAATGTATTATATCTATTTGTATCTATGAACAGATTTGACCCTGAACTCTCAAATCCCCCTGTCTCTCTTGATTTCTTCATATTTGTTTGCTTCTTGATGTTGTAGTTCTTATGTGTCTTTCGTCGTGTGTGTGTGTGTGAGTACATACCATGAAACACATCTCGTTATGTATTGTGTTCCACAACATCTTTGTCTCTCCTTTCTCTCTTTAAGATTCCATGTGCTCCTTTTGCGTAGAACACACCATCCTAAGGGGGGGCTACCATGTTGTTCTAAATTTTAATTTGGTGAATTATTTTGAAAAGGATTCCTTGGTGTAAAAAAAATCTTTACAATGAATTCCTTGATGAAAGAATCCCTTATTGAAATCTCTCATTTTCCAAAATGTTGCATTCTCTCAAGACTTTTGGATGAAATTTTCTTTTGAAAAGAATATCCTATGTGAAAGGATCTAAAAACTTTCCTTTGAAAAAGGAGTACTTTTTCTTCAATGAAAGAGTCTGAAAACTTTCCTTTGAGAAGGAGCACTCTTTCCAACAAATTCCTTAACAAAAGGATCGTTCAAAAAGATTCCTTGATGATAGAATAAATTGTGGAAAATTTTGTGTCTTTTAATCAAAGCATTCCTTTGAATGGACCCCCTGGTGTCTTGAAGGGTTCGCGGCCAAAGGAACCCCCTTTGAAGCTTCTCCTTCAATTGAGTTCTTTGGTGTCTCGCAAAAAAATTGATTGTTTTATTTGATATTCGATGTCATTGTGTCTTGGTGTTAGACATCGTATATCCTTGTGTCTAGCTTGGGGGTATCCCAAATAGACCCATATTTTTGGTAACTGTCCTGCAGTAGAGTTTGCAGCAATTGCAAGCTTATATGATCAAACTATGTCTTATCATGTCGACTTGTGTTTCATATGAATGTGTGTCTTATGATTCTTTTCCTAACATGTTTGTAGTGAGATCACAGCTTGCTTTGTAGGATCGAGAACCTGTGGAGCCTCCTCTCTTTTATAGCTTTATAGGATCGCAAACTTGTGAAGCCTCTTCTCACATCTAGGTGCACCAAATTGAAAATCTACTTCCTCAACGCTATTGGTATATTCTCTTCAATCTCTTTCTACTTTAGCTTGTATTCTCACTAACACATATGCTCACTAAAGTGGGGAAAAAAATAATAACACAAATTTGTACCCTAGGAAAATTCCACATTTATTTTACCTTTATTTTAGAAACTATAAGTTCGGTGATGCAAATTTTTCGTCAACTTATTCCTTTTGCATGGCCTTATCTTTTTGTGTCAATGGAGGAATTTATATCAAGGATGAGTGTGTGTCGTGTGGACATCTGTGTGTTGCACTAATGTCTTGATAGGATTCCTACCCCTGGAATCTACAAAAACATTACATCTTCAATTGGTTGTGAAGGTAATTCATCATCCCTTAACCGATGAAAATCAGCCTTTTACCTCCATTTTTGCAATTCAAACTCATTTCTTCACTCTTCATGCAATTCCCTCATTCTCTCCTTCATTCTTGCAACTTCTTGATCATTCTTTCACTCTCTCACTCTCTCAAGCTCACTCTTTCTCTCTTCTTGGTGATTCTCACTCTCTACTTAGCTTCTACAATGTTCTTGTTGCAACTCCACCATCTTTACAAGTTGACGACGCTCCATTCTCTCAGCGTGGTGTCATATTTTCCTCTCGACCTTGAGTGCTAGCAAGAGGAAAGGTACTATTTCTCTTGTTCTTTTATTTACATCATTGTGTCTTATAGATTAGCATTCAGGTTAGCTTTTCACTCTATTTCATAGTGTCTTTCTATTCTCTCTTTATTGATTCCTATATCTTGTTGCATATGTGGTTGTTGATGGAGGTGGGAACACCAAAACAAGAGTCTAACTAAGGAAAACCTTCAAACACAACCCAATTTTTTTCTCATTTTTGTGTGTGTAGGTGTTGGCTCGTCCATTTGGAGTTAAAGCTGAGGAATCAAAGCATGGGTGGAAAGGTATCTTTTCCTACTCTTTCCTTGTCATTTCCATATTAGAGTAACTTTTAGTATTCTTCTTGTTGTACTTTCTATTTCTTGCATTCTTTATGTCAAACTATAAAACTCTTTTAGTCGGGTCATAAGTAGGCCCTTTGTGTTTTATGTTTGTTTGTTTGTTAGATCTATGTTTGTATAGGACACTAAAATTCCATGCCAGAGTTTGGTTCCCACGTTGGTATCCTTAGACAATGAGTTGTCTGGTTTGTAGTCTGAAACCTCTATGGATAGCTCACCCAATTCTAGATCTACCTGTTTTAGTAGAAGGGAAATAGTGCATTGCTTTCCCTTCCTTTTTAGCCTCTCTCAACTTGTCAAATAACCTAAGGTATTTTAGGGTAGTTTGTTCCTTAGGGCTCTCCTATGACCTAGAGCCCCGAGGGTAATGAATCCCCCTTCTCTACACTATAATAATTGAAATGAAATTTGTACAACATTCCTATCAACATTAGCATAGGAAGTGTTTATGCACATATTTTATTCCTTACAATTACATCCTTAAATGAGAGTGTTGTGCATGTTTTGCACGCACGCCCTGCCGTAGGCAGGGACCCCCTTTTTTCTCCCGACAAGTTGCTTTGCTCCTATATTGTTTTGCGTGCCCCATTTTCCAAGCCCAAATTGGTCATGTGCCTTCAAACGATCAAATCTACTACCCAAATTCACCTACTTGGGGTATTCAAATCTGCGGAGAAATGAGGTCCACTGTCCTCTTTTTTGCCTTTGTCTTGTTCTTGTTGTTTCGAAACATCTGTGGACCCTTGTCGCTCCTATTTCCACATTTTTTACTTTAGGGCCAACTTTTTGGTGGATTTGGGATGCGTTCAGGGTGCCTAAATGAACTACAAAAGTTTTGTCAATGTTCTATTAAGTTTCGATGGTTTCGAAACTTTCCCTCCGGAATTCCCTTTCTCTTTGGCTATTTTGAAACATCCATAGACCTTCGTCGCTCCAGTTTCCACATTTTTGACTGTGGGGCCAAGATTTTTTGGATTTGGGATGTGTTCCTAATGCCTAAGTGAACTGCTAATATTTCTTCAATGTTCCGTTAAGTTTCAATAGTTTTGGATCTTTCCCTCTAGAATTCCTTATCTCTTTGGCTGTTTGGAAACATCTGTGGACCCTCGTTGCTCCGGTTTCCATATTTATGACTTTGGGGGTAACCTTTTTTGGATTTGGGATGTGTTCCTAATGCATAAGTGAACTGCCAAGGTTTCATCAATATTCTGTTAAGTTTTGATGGCTTCAGAACTTTCCCTCTAGAATTCCCTTCCTCTTTGGTTGTTTGGCAACATCTGTGGACCCCAGTCACTCCGGTTTCCACATTTTTGACTTTGGGGGCAAAATTTTTTGGATCTAGGATGTGTTTGAGGTGCTTAAGTGAATTGCCAAAGTTTTGTTAACATTCAATTAAGTTTCGGTGGTTTTGGAGCTTCGTCCCCCTTTGGCTGTCTTAAACATCTATGGAGCCCCGGCGACCCGGCCTCTGGAGTTTGGCCCTTCCGTGGATTTTTCCAGGACTTCATCCCTCTTTGGCCATTTTGAACATCCGTGGAGCCCCGGTGGTTCGGTCTCCAGAGCCCGACCCTTCCGTGGCTGTTTTCGGGACTTCATCCCTCTGTGGTCGTTTTGAAACATCTGTGGACCCCTGTTGCTCCGGTTTCCACATTTTTTACTTTGGGGCCAACCTTTTTTGGATCTGGGATGTGTTTGATGTGCATAAATGAACTGCTAAGGTTTCGTCAAGTTTCAATGATTGGGAGCTTCATCCCCCTTTAGATGTCTTGAACATCCGTCGACCCCCGGTGAACCGGCCTCCGGAGCCCGACCCCTCCATGGCCGTTTTCGGGATTTTGTCTCTCCATGGCCATTTCTGGGACTCCGTCCCTCCGTGGCCATTTTGAACATCTTTTGGCCCCCGGCGACCTGGCCTATGGAGCCCGGCCCCTCCGTGGCCTTTTCCGGGATTCCGTCTCTCCGTGGCCGTTTTGAACTTCCAGTTTTTGTAAAATGAGTCCAATCTTAAGGAATTTTTCAAGGCACTCTTCCTTCCCCTTTTCCCATGTGTCATAATTGAAAAATATTAATTTTGCTATGTTTTGTGGGGTCCAAGAACTTCGCTTCCGGTTTGTTGTCCCTTGTTCGTTGCCCCACCCCTTGGGCCTGCATTAATGTTTATGGTCCAAATGAGCTCCAAATATGAATATTATGATCTTTTGATGATGCATGGATGAATCTAACAAGGATTTTGCAAGATTTGACTAACGTTTTCTATGATTTTTGTATGAAAGAACTTATGGCGTTTCATGTATGCAGGATTCAAGGAGCCTACCGCAGGTCCATCAGGGAGACCCATCGAGAAAGCTGAGCAATGAATGCACATAGCTCTTGTCACCATTCATTTCATGATTGTCTTTCCTCGTAGCACCCATCAACAGGGTCGGCGTTAGAAGAAGGCATTTGCCAAGGAGGCTAAGGACAAAAATGCAAGGGGGTGGCCTTGAAGAAAGCATAAGGTAGTTGTCTGCCCATCAAGGGAAACCAATCCATTGATGCCAATCGTCGATGGGCTCATTTGATCTAAGGAAGAACACTGCAAACACATCAAGTAAGAAGACAGCTTTCAGGTAGTTTTTGCTACAATGAAAAGGGCAATCAGCTAAATGACAAAATTGCTACAATGACTAGCACTAGATGACAAATCAGATAAAAGACAAGGAATGTATTTTTAATTGTTGAATATTGTGGGGTAGGTGAAACCCTATTGTAAACAAATCTGGGCCATTCATTGGAAATTGATCTTAGCCATTCATTTGGGCTTTGAAAAACTATAAATAGGGGCTTGCCCCACATTTGTAAGGGTTGGAGAATTGATTTATAAACATTCTGCAGCAATAGAAAGTAGCATTGCATGATTTATGGGTGTTCCTTTTGAGTTTGATCTTTATGTATGCATGGTTTTTCCTTCCATGTTAGTTTTAGTGTTAGTTTCTTGAATGGAAGTGATAATGGAAATTGTTGTTATGGTATTTGATGAACTTCCAGTCCATACTTTTAGCACTTGTTGATGACAAACTGCTGTGTAAAGTTAGCCTAGGCTTCTTTATTCTATTGCTACAACTTAGTTCGATTGCATGTTCATGATGTGCATGTGCAATTTGAAAATCAGCAAACCTTAGGAGATTGCACTGATTTTGTGCAACTGTAGGTTTCTCTTGGCCAAGCAAAACCCAGTTTAGGGAGTTTGTCTACTGTAGCAGCTTCCATGATCACTGTTCATTCGTAGTTTCAGATCCAGAAACCTTCTCTCTTCCCTGCCCTTTTTTCATTTTTTTTAATAAGTACCTTAGGAAAGGTTCATTGCACATTGTAAAGCCAAATCTAATGATAAAATGGAGTTCTAGACTGTTGTTTGAACCTGCAGCAAATGCACAACAACTCTCCCATCTTAAAAACTCCATTTGCAAACTCAACTTCCCATGCTTTGTAACTCATCTATAAGTCTGCCTTGTGATTCAAGCAAATCACATCAAACAACTAAGATATTCCAAGCACTATCAAAACCTAATATTAGAGAGCTTGGGATAGTGTTATGCAATCTGATTGTGGAAGATTGTCTTTCAAGAGAGGTAGTGCATCTACGCACTGCCTGTGTTGAGAAGTGCATAAAAAACACATCAACAGAACTGGCGCTAGAGGGAGGGGCGACATGTTGAGGCTACAAAGCTAAAAGTTGGAATTCGAAAAGAACACTTCCAAAGAAGAAATCTGAGATAGGGAGATCTCTTTCAATGCTAAAAATTAGAAATTTCTGAAGGCAAAAGAAGCTGAGTCAAAATGGAGCAGCATGCACAAATTGACATCACTCAACTACATGCAAATTTGAACAAGAGACTGAAGAAGCCATTGCAGCAATTTGCATTGGCAGATAGATGTCGGATCCATTGCACTCATAGGCACAACGAGCTGGGATGTCTCACATTCTTGAGCAGAATCGAAAAGGTATTGTAGGGAGAAATTCCCTTTTGGGAAATATACCAACCCTTGGCCCCCGAAGACCCACAGGAAGAATTGTAAACCATGGCAGCCAACGCATTTAAGGTGCTGATCTAGGAACATTTGAACAGCAAGGATGGACCAAGACTAGAGGAAGTACTAATGGCAAGTTGGTGTAGATTTCACAATGCACCACATTCAAAATTTATGTGTCCATGTGACAACATCATTTCTCAAGCCAAGGGTTGTTCAAACAAGTTGGAGCAACCAACTCTTCATGAGGAGAACTCATCCCATGAGGCAAAAGAGTTGTCAACATTTGTAGGACAACACCTTGAAAATAAACCAACTAGTTGGATACAAGTTGGTGTTGGGACAACAGACATAGAAAATGAAAACCAAGAGGGAGGAGTTGAAAGTCTTGGGGCAGCAAAGTGCATTGATGAAAATATGATTGTAATCAATTCAATAGGCTTCCCCTCCATCAA
Organism: Sequoia sempervirens; assembly: GCA_007258455.2. Lineage (NCBI taxonomy): Eukaryota > Viridiplantae > Streptophyta > Pinopsida > Cupressales > Cupressaceae > Sequoia > Sequoia sempervirens. The sequence goes on along the minus strand of VDFB02320584.1, from coordinate 62,758 downwards.
AAAAGAGCAGTCCTCCACTCTAGAAGAAGAGCAATTGGTAGGTGATGATGAACTAATGAAGTCTATAGCCGTGCATGCTGGGAAAACCAATGAAGATGTTGAAGAACAGGAAGAAGAAAAGGTTGACAACATTGGAGCATTAGAAAATGATGACGAAGGTATAAGTGAAATCAGATTAGAAGACCTCTCCTTTGTCAATGACAGCGATCGAGAATCTGAAAATGCAGATATGGAGGAGTGGGAAAAACCACTCGCCATGGTTGTCTACCATCAAGCTTCTTTTTCTAGTGATGATGAGGATCCAGTAGCAGAAAGATATGACCAACTCGTCTCTAGATTAGCAAAGGATTGGTCAGAGCTGAAATACCAAGTGGACTTGGAGGTGTTATTGCTACCGAATTGGTGCAGACTTCATGATTCATCACACTCAGAGTTCATATGTGAACTGTGCCAAGAAGCCATTAAGAAAGTCAAAGAACAAGCAAGGCAACCAAGTGCCCGACCTCCTCTACTTGCTGCCCATATTGAAGAAGAAGACCAAAACTATGAATCCAGTGATGGCTTAGCTGAAGGCAGACCTCAAGAGGATGTTGGGACAGCAATAGAAGAAGGACAACAATATAGTCTCGGACTTTCGAGCGATGAAGTAGATCAAGTGGGAATGTTGTCCACCAGTCACCAAGGAGTTCTTCCTCTTGAAGAGCAGTTGTGTACCATGGACGATGGGCCTTTTAGCGAGTCTTTGGAGGGAAATTGTGAAATAGACTTTGGTCCCCTTGACAAGGTGTCATCAATTGATGACTTCTTTCCATTGGGAGCTGCACTACAGAGGTATGCTCATGTCGAGGAAGAGCACATCCCAGAAGATGGTAGTGATGAATACATACTCCTTGAGCCCTTGAATAGTGATGCACTAGAGTTTCCAGATTGGGAGAGGAGCTCCTTCTCTATTTACAGTGATAGTGAGCAAGAGGAAATGAGTGAACATTATGATGAGATGCATGAACATCAAAAAGAAGACAAAGGTAGAGGTGTTGAGATAGTTGCTAATAGAGATGAAGCACTCGATCGACTACAAGATGCAACTTGGAGTCTTTTTGCCATGATCATTGTTGATCCTCCTTCGTATTCAGATGGCTACAATAGGAAAAATTCGTGCATGTCATTGTCCCATGACGTTGAACACCACATAAATAAGGACAACCCTTGGGGAAGGAGATGAGACAACATGCTGCCCCTTGGGGATAGCAACCAAGTGGATCCCAAGTTTGCAGATGATCAATGTGGAGAAGTATTTATTTTTGAAGAACTGCCAACTGGGGTTGTAGGTCCTATTGGTGGATTGGAAGAGTTGTCTACTGCCCCGTCCTCCTAGCCTTATGCCAGCTTAATGTCTGAAGTGTTGCACCCTCCACTGCGCCCACCTGAGGCTGCCATTGCAACGATCAAGGATGTTGTGCTTGCTCTTGACTGTCCAATGCTGCCACCTCCATATGACAACATCTAGGTTTTATCCTTCCTTGCCCCTATCATTTCTCATAACTGTACTTATTATTTTGATTATGGGAACGAGGGAAAACGAACATGTTTATGGATTAACCATGGGTTCAACAAGCCTCCTCAATTGTTGATTTTTCATGATGATGTGACTGAACTTGAGTGTTGCAATATTGAATTTATTTTTTCAAAATATAAAGATAAATTTGCATGGTTAAGAATGATGAAGATTGCCCATTTGCTTGTGCATGCATTGCAAAATCTAATGAACATTAATATCAACTCGCCCTACCTGAACATAGTGCTTTGTAAATATCTTTGTACATAGCCCATTTTGAGTAGTATAGATTTCCTGTAAATACTCTGCTTTCCCATTTTCCTTGGGTTGGTTGCTTGCTTTGTTGGTTGTTTTCTTTTTGTTTGCTTTCACTTTGCTGCTGCTTTGTTCGGGGTCACTCTACTTTTAGCTAGGCACATTTGTGTGCACAACAACCATACTTATTTCCTGGAGTTGTTCTATGCATTTCTTTGTCAAACCATAATCAAGTCTTCAGAGTGGATGGTGAAGGTCTTCTGTTAGTGTCAAGCGATCTGGGTGTTTAATTCAAAGAGGATATGTTGGTTTAGTATGACTCTGACGTATTCTAAAATCTTACAGCTCTTAGACATCTTAAGAATTTGACGGTCACTATAGGGCCTTTTGTGAAGTCTACTTAAGTGAAAAATCTAAAATTCTACTCTAGCGCCACTATGATTCTCAGCCCTGAGTGCAAGCTTCAATGCTTGTGGGTTGAAATAAAAGAGCTAAAAAGAGAAAAGAAAGAAAGAAATAAAACATTGAAAATTAAAAGAAATAGAAAATTCAACTTTTTAGGGGTATCTGAGCAACTCTACCGGGGCTATGGACGCTCGACCGACAATAGAGCAATATTCGAGAGAATCATAGCGACAACCTCGTCAGGGCTATGGACATCTGACTGGCAACGAGGCAATGTCCCAGATGCTTTTGGAGTTAGAATAAACTACGTAGCTTAACTTGATGGAGCATGATTTCCTATAGCAACTGAAGGATGGAAATTAACGCAATTGCACACACTTCGATTTTTAGCATACTGAAGGTTGGGTTGGCTAGTAGTTTTGATCTTTTGGTTGGGCGTCTGGTTTGTTTGCCCTAGCATGAAGGTCAGAACCAGAGATTCTAGGTTCGTCATTCCAGTTTGTCATCAAAATGCTCTGGAGCATTTCCTCAGTGAGTCGCCATTTGTTGTGCATGTTTTGCACGCATGCCCCGCCGTAGGCAGGGACCCCCTTTTTTTCACTCTTGACAGGCTGCTTTGCTCCTGTCTTGTTTTGTGTGCCCCATTTTCCAAGCCCAAATTGGTCATGTGCCTTCAAATAACCAAATCCCCTACCCAAATTCACCTACTTGGGGTATTCAAATCTGCAGAGAAATGAGGTCCACCATCCCCTTTTCTGTCGTTGTCTTGTTCTTGATGTTTAGAAACATTCATGGACCCCAGTCGCTCCGATTTCCACATTTTTGACTTTGGGGCCAACTTTTTGGTGGATTTGGGATGTGTTTGAGGTGCCTAAATGAACTACCAAAGTTTCGTCAATGCTCCATTAAGTTTCGATGGTTTCTGAATTTTCCCTCTAGAATTCTCTTTCTCTTTGGCTATTTTGAAACATCCGTGGACCCCCGTCACTCTAGTTTCCACATTTTTGACTTTGGGGCCAACCTTTTTTGGATTTGGGATGTGTTCCTAATGCCTAAGTGAACTGCTAAGATTTCGTCAATGTTCTGTTAAGTTTCAATGGTTTTGAAACTTTCCCTCTGGAATTCCCCATCTCTTTGGCTGTTTGGAAACATTCGTGGACCCTCGTCGCTTCAGTTTCCACATTTTTTACTTTGGGGGTAACCCTTTTTGGATTTGGGATTTGTTCCTAATGCCTAAGTGAACTGCCAAGGTTTCGTCAACATTCCATTAAGTTTCGATGGTTTCAGAACTTTCCCTTCGGAATTCCCTTCCTTTTTGGCTGTTTGGCAACATTCGTGGACCCCATCACTCTGGTTTCCACATTTTTGACTTTGAGGGAAAAAAAATTTGGATCTGGGATGTGTTTGAGGTGCTTAAGTGAACTGCCAAAGTTTTGTCAACATTCGGTTAAGTTTCAGTGGTTCTGGAGCTTCATCCCCCTTTGGCTGTCTTGAACATCTGTGGATCCCCGGCGACCCGACCTCCGGAGTTTGGCCCCTTTGTGGCCGTTTCTGGGACTTCGTCCCTCTTTGGCCATTTTGAACATCCGTGGAGCCCCAGCGGCCCGGCCTCCAAAGCCCAGCCCCTTCGTGGTCATTTCTGGGACTCCGTCCCTCCGTGGCCGTTTTGAAACATCTATGGACCCTGTCACTCCGGTTTCCACATTTTTGACTTTGGGGCCAACCTTTTTTGGATCTAGGATGTGTTTGATGTGCTTAAATGAACTACTAAGGTTTCGTCAAGTTTTGATGGTTTCGGAGCTTCATCCCCCTTTGGTTGTCTTGAACATCCGTCGGCCCCCGACGACCCTGCCTCTGGAGCCTGGCCACTCTGTGCCCGTTTCTGGGATTTTGTCTCTCCTTTTCCCATGTGCTATAATTGAAGAATATTGGTTTTGCTATGTTTTGTGGGGTCCAGGAACTTCGCTTCCGATTTGGTGTCCCTTGTTCACTGTCCGCCCCCTTAGGCCTGCTTTAATGTTTATGGTCCAAATGAGCTCCAAATATGAATATTATGATCTTTTGATGATGCATGGATGAATCTAATAAGGATTTTGCAAGATTTGACTAACGTTTTCTTTGATTTTTGTATGAAAGCACTTACGGCATTTCATGTATGCAGGATTCAAGGAGCCTACTGTGGGTCCGTCAAGGAGACCCATTAAGAAAGTTGAGCAATGAATGCACATAGCTCTTGTCACCATTCATTTCATGATTGTCTTTCCTCATAGCACCCATCAACAGGGTCGATGTTAGAAGAAGGCCTTTTCCAAGGAGGTCAAGGACAAAAATGCAAGGGGGTGGCCTTGAAGAAAGCATAAGGTAGTTGTCCACCCATCAGGGGCAACCAATCCATTGATGCCAATTGTCGACGGGCTCATTTGATCTAAGGACGAACACTGCAAACACATCAAGGAAGAAGGCAACTTTCAGGCAGTTTTGGCTACAGTGAAAAGGGCAATCAGCTAAATGACAAAATTGCTATAGTGACTAGCACTAGATGACAAAATAGAGAAAAGACAAGGAATGTATTTTTAATTGTTGAATATTGTGGGGTAGGTGAAACCCTATTGTAAACAAATCTAGGCCATTCATTGGAAATTGATCCTAGCCATTCATTTGGGCTTTGGAAAACTATAAATAGGGGCTTTCCCCTCATTTGTAAGGGTTGGAGAATTGATGTATAAACATTCTACAGTAATAGAAGTAGCATTGCATGATTTATGGGTGTTCCTTTTGAGTTTGCTCTTTATGTATGCATGGTTCTGCCTTCCATGTTAGTTTTAGTGTTAGTTTCTTGAATAGAAGTGATAATGGAAATTGTTGTTATAGTATTTTATGAACTTACAGCCCATACTTTTAGCACTTGTTGATGACAAAATAATTTGTAGAGTTAGCATGGGCTTCTTTATTCCATTGTTGCAACTTAGTTCGATTGCATGTTCATGATGTGCATGTGCAATTTGAAAATTAGTAGACCTTAGGATATTGCACTGATTTTGTGCAACTGTAGGTTTCTCTTGGCCAAGCAAAACCCAGTTTAGGGAGTTTGTCTGTTGTAACAGCCTCCATCATCATTGTTCATCCATAGTTTTAGATCCAGGAACCTTCTCTCTTCCCTGCCCCCTTTTTTTTTTTTAATAAGTACCTTAGGAAATGTTCATTGCACATTGTAAAGCCAAATCTAATGATAAAATGGAGTTCTAGACTGTTGTTTGAACCTGCAACAAATGCACAACAACTCTCCCATCTTAAAAACTCGATTTGCAAACCCAACTTCCCATGCTTTGTAACTCATTCGTAAGTCTGCCTTGTAATTCCAACAAATCACATCAAACAAATGAGATATTCCAAGCACTATAAAGACTTGACATTAGAGACTTTGGGATAGTGTTCTGCAATCTAATTGTGGAAGATTTGTCTTTCAAGAGAGGTAGTGCATCTACACACTGCCTGTGTTGAAAAGTGCATAAAAAACACATCAACAGAGAGAAATGCTTGAAATCTATAGATCAATGAAAGTATAAAGTATTTATATGGAGGCAATACTTTCTGTGATTTTCCTCATAATCTTCTATTATTAGAATTGTAATCACTAGGCTTAGAAAATAATTGATTAGAACTTAATTAAAGTTTTCAATGAAGGAGTGTCTATTAAGAAAGGGCTCATATCATTAAATTAAGATTTAGCTCAATTTTATAATTTTATAGTGATTAATTGATTTCATTCGTAAGGTCATAGTTTTATAGCTATCATTATATGGTTATTATATTAAAAATCATACCTTATTAATTTGCTATAGGTTTACTAGATCTTTTTAGTTAATGTGTCTTTCAAATAATCTTATAGGATAGTTTGATAGGTCACTGTTGAGAATTTTTTAATGGACAACCTTAGCTTGATGCTCTTGGGGCCAACAATTCACCTCATATTGTACTTTCATTGAATGGGAATATTTTCAATAGTAGATGATGAGTTAAATTATTGATTCCCTTTTATATAAAATAAATAATTCCTTTAAATGTTAATGTTCAACACAAGAAAAAAGTAAATTATAAATAAGAACCTAACTACCTATGACATTATTGTTGTCACCTATAAATGCACCCTACACAAAATGATGGGGACTGAGCTTTCTAGTGAAACATTGGATCATTTCAAGGTTGTGGGTCACCTGAGATTGAAATGAACCTTCGGAGCCGGCTTCCTTTGGGTATCACCTAAACTATTGATCTTGGTGAGGTAAAGGGAAGAGAGATACATCAATTAGAAAAGCTATCCTATGGTGATACACCGCATTGGTAAGAAATCATGAAATGAAAACAAAAGGAATACACTGAGAAAACTTGACTGCAACTGTTTTACTTACTCAACATAACCCCTTTAGTCTTATGCATCTTTCTTGATAGGTTTGATCTACATACATATCTCAAGAAGGAAGAAACAAACTTCATAGCTTTACGGTATGAATATGGATTTAGAAAAAACACAGTTAAAGAAAACTTGCATAAGCTAACATACAGAAATGAGAGTGGTATGAGCATTAATACTTGCTTTCATGGTGAACTCTGTTTTTGCATTCCATATTTCAGTTGGGTTACAAAGTATACATTAGCCGAGGAAGGATAGCTAGAAGTCACTAACTCTTCTGGATGCATAGTTTGAACTGTTTACAAAAAGGGAAAAAATGCCTTATATATCAGAAGTGTGTCAGCCCCTTAGGGCTTACAAAAATATCTATCTCAGAAAGATCTATCCATAGATCTTTTGACATAGATAATGTTGTGTTCAGTTGGATCCTTGTTGTTTGTGTCGGTGTGAAGGGTCGCCTCCAAGAGTGGTCTTCTTCAGATCTTTCTGTAACCATCGCATTTACTTCCTAGTATCGTGTCTACCCTCTAACCTCCCTGTTGAGCGCTTTGAATGCTCCTTAGCTCAGAACAGATACACGTTGCTTTTCATCTGGCTGATCTTCCCCATCCTAGTCAAACAGCCACGGCTTGCTATTAGCTTTCTCTAATTGGTTGAGCATACTCCTCGTAGATCCTTCGAATGGTCAAAATCTCCTCTAATCAGAATTGCATCTCGGTGAGACACTGGAAGTGTCTCACCGATGTGATTATGTCCCTCTAAATCTATCAGCACAACATGTGGCAGTCGGTGAGAGTTCTTATCAAGCTTGCAAAGTCATATTGTTATCCTTTAAAACCCATCGGCGAGACCAACGACATCGGTCCGAAGTCACAGCGAGCACCACTGAGTCACACCAATCTACTTTTCACTTGGAAAATCCATCACTGTCGGCTAGAGATTGTGTTCAGGGAGACCTCCTAGTAAGCCCTCTTATTTTTTGGTGAACACATCCATGTCGTCAAGACACTTCGAGTCGATGAGACCTTTCGATGAGCTCATTTCAGTCACCCCGAGCTCCTTTCATTCCTTTTGATGAGACTTTAGGCCATTGGCAAGACATCATGACGACTTAACTTTCCTTGGGCGAGGCCCCCAGCTTTCGGCGGGACATTACTTGGTCGTCGGGACCTCATGGCAGTGACTTCAACTTCTTGGCAAGCTCCAAAATTGACTTCAGCTAGAGCTTGCTAGGTTGGTGAGACATCCCACCGACCTCTTCTTCATTCTTCGAGCTCATCTTAACATATCGTCGGGCTCTTCATTCCTCAGAGAGACATCACGCATCAGTGAGACCTCTCACCAAAGCTTAATTATCCTACCGCTATGCTCCAGAGTCAGCGAGACTTCCTCGGGTTGGGGAGACTTCATATTGGATTCACAAGATTATGCTGAAGCTATTCCACTTCAGCGAGACCTTAGATAATCACCAGGACCCCATGGCGAAAGCCTCAACTCCTAGCGAGTTCGGACGATTCCTCGGTGGGACCCCCCACTTGTCTACAACAGTCATCAAGACCTTTTGGTTGGGGAGACCTCCATTGGTTGGGGGGATATTCCGTCAAGTTCTATTTCTTTTGGCGAGACCCCTTTCCCTCTATGTGACCTCATACTAATGACATTTCCCTGCGCCAGGAGCCTACCCTTCCTATCGGTAGGACATCGCTATATCGGCAAGAGGTTGTGCCGAAGGCACCTTGCTTTGGTGAGGGTTCATTTCATTTCACTTCGGCAAGAGATACATTCATCAGCAAGAGGTCGTAGCGGGCTTCATTAGTCATGTTGATATCACTTTTCATCTTCGAGACCACATCATGTTGAAAAGACATCATTCCGAAGGTCGGGTGCTACACCGATGTCATTTAGGTCGGGGAGACCTTCTGTTAGTCAGCGAGACCTTTAGCAAATACACCACATCCCCGAGCTCACTTTGTTCAGCGTGACTCCCATCGGTCAGGAAGACATCTCATTGACAGAAACTTTGAGCCGAGAGCTCCCTGGTGAACCACTGTCGGCATGACCTCTTGCCGAAACCACCATTTCCTGCCAAGTGTATTTCTATCTGTCAGCAAGACCCTCAAGTGTTAGTGAGGGATCTGACTAAAAGCATAACGCTACCCCGAGACCCCATTTATTTCGGTAAGACTCCCCATTTGTCTGCAGGACTTCTTCCCGAATTCATCATCTTTTGGCAATCTCGCTTCATTTCGGGGAGACAAACCCCCTTTGCCAAGACCTTTTGTTGAATACAAAATATCTCCGTGTTCATACCTTATTTTGGTAAGACCTCGCCTTTTTAGCGAGACGTCATAGCAAAATCCTCCATTCTACCCAGGTTGGCTTCATTTCGGGGAAACACCCATCCTTCGGCAAGACATTATGCCAAAGGCCAAATCCTTCGGCAAACTCACTATCAGTGAGACCCTTCATTAGTCGTCGTGACCACATGTTGAAGCTGAAACTTATGCCGACGGTGAAACCCCCCTTTGGCGAGAGACTTGTTATCGGGGAGACTCTTGCTGAGCTTCATTACTGTCGCTAAGAAAATGGCCCATCGGCCAGACATTTTCCCAAGGTGACCATCCTACGCCAGGAGCACTCCGTTTCGGTGTGACATCACTCCTTTGGCCAGACCTCATGGCGATGATGCCTTCATTCTGCAAGAGCCCCTTTTAGTCAGCAAGACATCTTGACGGTCTTGGTGACTCTCCTCTTTTGAGGGTTTTCATGTTGAGCCCGACCTAGGAAGGCCTTCCAACTGTGTTCCTCATGACCTAGCACCAGATGCATGATTTAACCCTTGATGCAAATGACCAACCTGGGCCTTTAGAACTTCTGAAACACAATGTGTCTCCCCAATGGGCCCACAAATGAAAATGGGAAACATTCTTGGTGACCTTTGCTGGATGTTTGCCTACTAAACACGAAGACCAGTAGCCTAGGCTTATCCATTGGGCATGGAGTCATTACGAAAAACTTCAGAAACGGACCTAGGGTAACTTTGTACATGGTTGCAACTCGCTTGAGGCTTGTAGAATGCAACAAGTTGCCAAGAACGATGGAAGGAGAAGCTGAAAAAACTTATTTATTGGGCTAAAATAACACCTAGGGAATGAAAAAATGAAAAAAACAAACAAACCATAGTGCAGAAGTACTTATTGCAAACATAAAACCTAACCATATATGTATAAGAAAGGCACTCATCAGACTTGAAAGCAGGGTTTAAGGTGTATCCCATTGACTAGGATAGGAAGTACTTCCCCTTCTGTTGTAGCTAGTTGATAAGCGTTGTGTTCTTTACAGTCTCTTATAATGAATGGACCTATCCACATGTTGTCAAACTTAGAGTGATGGTTGGGCCTACTTTTCAGAACATCCCATTTGAGCACGAGGTCTCCCGCCTTAAAATATTTTGTTGTAGCCCTTTTGTCAAATGTCCTCTTTGTTTGGAGCTGATGATACTCCAAAACCTTCATTGCTTTGTCCCTTGATTCTTCGAGTTCCATGAGCTCTGCATACCTCACGGACATTGGGTCTTGTTCCTCAAACATCTCCAACTAATGTATAATGTCAAGAGCTGGCAGCTCCACAGACAAAGGCAATCTTGCCTCTCTGCCATAGACTAACATGTATGGTGAGTTACCAATAGACCTCTTAGGAGTCACTCTGTTTGCCCATTGTGCATACTTTAATTTGATGTGCCAGGTCCTTTGATTATCCTCCATTGTTCTCTTGATAATCTTGATGGGATTCTTATTTGTGCTTTCAGCTAAGCCATTACCCTGAGGGTAATAATTTGAGAATGTATTCAAATGAATGCCATGTTTAACAGCCCAATCAGTTAGTCTTAATCCCAGAAATGCAAGTGTTATCAAATATGATAGAGTCAGGAACTCCAAATCTGGTGACTATATCTTCATAGAAGCTCAACACTAAAGACTCTTTTGCTTCTTTCAAAGCTATTGCTTTTTTCCACCATGTGAAATAGTCTGTAGCAGTGAGCACCCACTTGTGACCAGTACTGGAAGGTGGATTTATTGGCCCAATGAAATCAATGCCCCATCTCATGAAGGGCTGCTCCACTTGAATTGGATGCAGAGGCATAGCAGGTAGCTTTTCCTTTCCTAAAAATAGAGCACACTTGACACACTTTCTTGACCAGGCATATGCATCTTTGAACAAGTTGGGCCAGTAGTAGCCAGCTCTCATGATCTTCCAAGCAATAGTTCTTGGGGGCAAAGTGACCTCCCGTAGCTCCATCATGAAACTCATGAAGTACCTTCTCAATTTGATCACTTTGAATACATATTAATAGAACACCATTCAGATCCCTTTTGAAAAGAACATTATTTACCAGCACATACGGTATGGATTGTAGTCTGAAGTTTCTTTTTTGAGCTTTGTTCAATCCTAATGGGCATTCACTAGTTTGTAAAAATTAGGTCATATCTTGAACCCAATTAGTTATCGCCAGAGGCACATCGTCTTGAGCATCCTGAAACTCATTTGTATTAGCAAAAATAACATCCTTTTCTAATTCATTTTCTCTGATTGACCCTGTAGCAAGTTTTTCACAGAGACCTTTACTTCTAACTAGTTTGGTAATCTTGATATCTACATCATACTCCATGACTTTAGTAATCCACCCTGCTCTTTTTTCATTCAGATCTTTATTCAACAAAAATTCCTCCACACTTGAGTGTGCAACTAGAATATGAATCTTATTGTTTGAGATTAAGGGCTCAAATTTCTTTAGGCTTCTGATCATGGAGAGAACATGTTTCTCAACAAATGTATACCTCTCTTCGTAATCAACAAGTATTTGACTAAAGAACGCTATGGGCTGTTCTAGGTTGTCACTATTTTTCTGTACCAGCATAGTAGAGATCGAACCAGTGCTGCCAAAAGCATATAAAAAGAAATCTTTAGAGAAATCTAGATTTACCAATGTTGGGGTAGATGCTAAAGCCTCCTTCATTTCTTCAAAGCTACACCTTGCCTCCTTTGTCCAACTGAAAACTACATTCTTTTTTAGCATGGCAGTCAAAGGCTGCAACAAATTTGCAACATCATGAATAAATCTTCTCTGAAAGTTAATCCTCCCTAAAAATCTTTGCAATCCCTTCTTATGATTAGGCAACGGTAGCTCCAATATAGCTTTAACTCTTTTAGAATCAATGGCAACTCCATCTTTTGATACTATATGGCCTAAAATTTTACCTTCATGAACTACAAAAATATTTTTTGTAGGATTGAGGGATATCCCATACTCTACATTTTTCAAAAACCTGCTTAAGATGTGACAAATGTTCATCTCCAATTTTTGAATACACTGTTATGTTATCTAAATAAATCAACATAATCCTATTGATCAAATTTTGGAACACCATGTCGATGGCCCTCTGAAACGTGGCACCAACATTAGATAAACCAAAAGGCATCATTTTGTATGCCATGGTGCCCCACTTAGTTGTGAAAGCGGTTTTGAACTAGTCCTCTTTAACCAGCACCTAGTTATAGCCCGAAAAACCATCTAATAAGGAAAATCTTTCAGAACCAGCAACTACTTGTAAGATTTGTTCCATGGAGGGTAGCAGATAGTGATCTTTCAAAGATGCTCAGTTAAAATCCCTAAAGTCTACACAAAGTCTTATTTCACCATTTTTATTTCTAACCGGAACAAGGTTAGAAACCCATGAATTATGTTTAATAGGAAAGACGATACCCCCCTCAACCAATTTGGTCAGCTCTTTAATCATTAAGGGATCAAGCTTAGGATTCAAGGGCCTTTGTTTTTGCCTTACTGGCTTAGCATTAGGTTCCAACTCAATTGTGTGTTGAGCAATATGGGGGTAAAACCCTTTCAAATCTGAATGTTCCCAAGCAAAGACATCATGAAACTCTTGGAATAAGGCAACAAAATATTGTTTATCTTCATGTGAAATTTTTTTTCCTATCTTAAGGAGTTTACCTTTGAAAATCTCTAGTTCTTCATAATGCTCTTGTTTGACCTGCAAGCCAACTTAACCCTTTCTAAGTTGATCGTTAGTACTGAAAATTGACTCTAAGGTAACCAAACCCTTGGGTAACTTATTTTTCTTCAGCTGTATGACTTGATCATCATACATTTGTTTAAGTTTTACTTGATTAACCATGGAGAACTGATCTTCTTCGAGCAAAAAAGAAAGAATTTGTTCATCGCTGTCAAAAAACTTGCCAGTGAATGTTGTTATTAGGAATTGATGGCCTGACCACAACCTTTACATACTGCTATACTTTCTCTTTTCTAATGTCATCTGGAATATCAAACTGTGCTCCAATGGCTACAAGCCTATCAGCATGCTTGTTCTGGTTCCTTGGGATAGACACTAAGTTAAAGGCATCAAAATTCTTAAGCATGTTCCACACTCTGTTTCTATAAGACTTTAGTGTGTCATTTTTAGCAACATTCAGGCCTCTTATTTGATGGAAAATTAATTCACTGTCCCCATAGACTTTCAAGCAGGTTATTCCTCTCTTCCTTGCCCACTCAAGACCTTGAACAAGGCCCTCATACTCAACAGTGTTATTAGAGCATGCAAAAGCAAAATAGAATGCAAAGTAATACCTATCACCCTGTGGAGAAATCAGCATTGCACCTCCTCCTGCTCCATGCTTGCTCCTGGAACCATCGAAGAACATCTCCCAAAGTCCACTTAGTGGTTGCAACAACTTGTCTGCATCTTTCTCTAGGTTTGGAATCTCTGCGTTAGGCTCAAGAATGACATAGTTACCCATACCAACATCTTGAATGAGGTCTCCAAGACTATCCAACACATTTTCCACTACCCATTCATGTAATAGCACATCTGAAATGGTTTCTGATTGAAGTTCTTGAGCAGCAACCAGCTCACTGTCAGTTAAAACAACACAATTTGTGTCTGGAGTAATGGGAACAACATTGATAGGACTTGGATTATATGGCTCAATGTGATCTTTAGCCAACCTTTCAAATTTAATGGTAACCTTAGTTCCATATCTTGTTCTAAAAATCATGTGTGACCAATTAGCTGATACGTAACCACCTATCTTGGCTGTAAAGTCTCTTGATAAACACAAGGAGAAGAAAGGTGGAAGGTCTATGACACATATGTCTTGGGAAACTGCAAAATTAGGGCAAGCATGAAGGGTAAGACTCAAATATTTAATGATGCCCAATGTATTAACTGAAGTACCATCCAATTGAATCACTCCCTTCTCTAAGGGTTGATACTTTAGTCCAAGCTTGTTAGCAATCTGCTTTGGTATCACTGAGTTGCTAGCTCCACTATCTACCATACAGTTATGGACTAACTTGTCACCTATGATTACTGATACATAGAATGGAGGTGGCTTAACTCCTTTTCCTGTCTCTTTGCTAGGTTGTTGATCATTTCCCTGAGGATTATTTGTTAGCACAACTCTAACTTGACCTATTGGGGACTTGGCTCGGATTCATCAGATATTTTCAAACTTGACAAGGCTGATTGTAACATATCCTTTTGACCTAGGATAGCTAATAAGTCCCACATAGACATTGTAACATTCATCTTCTTCATACTATCAAGGATATTATAAGGTATAGTTCAGTTTGCTTTAGAATGTACCTTTATGCTAGTATGATCAACTTGCAAGTTTGGTTGTTCCTTGTCCAGGAGTTGTTGATTTCTTTGCCAAATAGGAGTCACTCAAGATGTAGATGGTTCTACAGTTGTTGCCTTTCCTTTGTCAGCCACTTGACCAAGTTCAAAAGCTCTTTTCTTTGCCCTAGTGTTAGTTGTAACTGGAGAACTGTCTTCATTCAATCCATAGTATTCTTCACCTTGCCAGTTAAGTAGGGTAGCATCATTGATAAGTTGATCTTGGTGTTGTGGAGTTGGATCATTAAGTACATGATGTTGTGAACTTGAGGTATTTTGTACCATCAATGCATGATTAATGAGTCCATTTAAACAAGTGGCTTGATTATGAGGCTGGTTACAATGGTAACACCACTCATAATCTACTGCTAAGTTGTTTTGGATAGGAACCAGCGCCTTGATCGCACTAACAGGGGCTAGAGCATAGGCCTAAAAGGGTCTTGTATTCACATTCTATCTTGGGCCCTGATAATTTCCCTGGTAAGCTTGTCTACTACCTTGATATGCTTGTTGTTGACTTGGATTGATAGGGCCTAAAAGATTGTTGCTTTTCCAAACTAACAAGTTTATTTCCAAAAGTCTATAATAAACTTTTGATCTCCTATAACTTATGTGGAGAACTTGAAACAACATTTTCTTGTGTCACAGCAGCTAGAATAGATGGAAAAGGTGCAAAAGAAGGTATCTGCAAGGGAATATTTGCATGAATCTCTAGAAATATTGGCATTGGTGGCATGGGAGCAAGTTTACCAGCTTGTATTAAGTTTTTTTCAGCTCTGATGGTTATTTCAAAGGCATCTGGTAGAGAAACCCCTCCCATTGATTATATCATAACAACTATATCGTTGTTAAGAGCCCTCAAAAAGTACAAAAATGTGTACTCTAGGGGTGGCCTCACCATTATAGGGATTCTATCCTAGGTTCTTTGAAATATGAAGTTGAAGTTGTTCATTTGCTCTTGAGGGGCTCTCTTAATTGTGGTTAATTGTTCTAATAGAGACAAGTTATCAGACCTGTCTTGAAATTGTTTATGCAACTTGTCTCCAAATTCGTCCCAAGTTGCAATTGAACCGACTGCTAAGCCCCTATACCATTGCACAACTCTTCCCTTTAATGAAGCAGCTAGTAATCTTATTGCAACATCCTATTGAGTTATGTGATGGACTCTGCATAATGAAGCCACATCTCTCATATGTTCAATCGGAGTAGTTTGGTCTTCCCCTGTGAAATTTGGAAAACTCTTCAGGGCTGCCACTGGGATGGCATTGTGTTGTGTCAAATTCAAGGGCCTCCCTCTATTGAAAGCAACAAAGGGTTGATTCCTTGGAGCGGCCATTGTAGGTAGCTGAGGTGGATTTACTGGTACAACAAAATGAGATCTCACAGATGGAGGAGTAGACTGAGTTCTTCTATAATAGATAATTGTTGTTCCTCCCCTTTCTATTGCTCTACCTTGTCTTCTTGGTGGTGACAGCTACGAATATTTGAAAGGACCTGAGCTGCTTCTTGTCCAAACTCTTCTCATAAACTGTAGAAGGCGCTGATTCTAAACATATGACTTCTGTAAAGTCTAGAGCTCACTGATTGCATACTAACCAACAACATCAATCTAATTTCGGTCCCACAGGGCATGCCAGAAACTGTTGTCACCTAGAAATGCACCCTACGCACAGTGATGGGGACTAAGCTTTCTAGTGAAACATTGGATCATTTCAAGGTTGTGGGTCACCTGAGATTGAAATGAACCTCTGGAGAAGGCCAGCTTCCTTTGGGTATCACCTAAACTACTGATCTTGGTGAGGTAAAGGGAAGAGAGATACATCAATTAGAAAAGCTATCCTATGGTGATACACCGCATTGGTAAGAAATCATGAAATGAAAACAAAAGGAATACACCGAGAAAACTTGACTGCAACTATTTTACTTACTCAACATAACCCCTTTAGTCTTATGCATCATTCTTGACAGGTTTGATCTACATACATATCTCAAGAAGGAAGAAACAAACTTCACAACTTTACAGTATGAATATGGATTTAGAAAAAACACAGTTAAAGAAAACTTGCATAAGCTAACATACAGAAATGAGAGTGGTATGAGCATTAATACTTGCTTTCATGGTGAACTCTATTTTTGCATTCCATATTTCAGTTGGGTTACAAAGTATACATCAGCCGAGGAAGGATAGCTAGAAATCACTAACTCTTTTGGATGCATAGTTTGAACTATTTACAAAAAGGGAAAAAATGCCTTATATATCAGAACTGTGTCGGCCCCTTAGAGCTTACAAAAATATCAGTCTCAGAAAGATCTATCCCTAGATCTTTTGACATAGTTAATGCTGTGTTCGGTTGGATCCCTGTTGTCTGTGTCAGTGTGAAGAGTCGCCTCCAGGAGTGGTCTTCTTCAGATCTTTCTGCAACCACCGTATTTACTTCCTAGTATCGTGTCTACCCTCTAACCTCCCCATTGAGCACTTTGAATGCTTCTGAGCTCAAAATAGATACGCATTGCTTTTCATCCTATTGATCTTCCCCATCTTGTTCAGACTGCCACGAATCGCTATTAGCTTTCTCTAATTGGTCGAGCATACTCCTCATAGATCCTTCAGATGGTCAAAAGCTCCTCTGATTAGAATCACATCTCAATGAGAAACTGGAAGTGTCTCACCAATGCGATTATGTCCCTCTGAATCTATCGACACAACATGTGGCAGTCGGCGAGAGTTCTTATCGAGCTTGCAAAGTCATACCGTTATCCTTTAAAACCCATCGGCAAGACCAACGACATTAGTCAAAAGTCACAACAAGCACCACTAAGTCACACCGATCCCCTTTTCATTTGGAAAATCCATCATTGTCGGCTAGAGATCATGTGTTTGGGGAGACCTCCTAGTAATCCCTCTTATTTCTCGGCGAACACATCCATGTCGTCAAGACACTCTGGGTCGATGAGACCTTTCGGCGAGCTCATTTTAGTCACCCTGAGCTTCTTCCATTCCTTTTGATGAAAATTTAGGCCATCGGCAAGACATCATGACGACTTAACTTTCCTTGGGCGAGGCCCCCGGCTTTCAACAGGACATTACTTGGTCGTCGAGACCTCATGGCGGTGACTTCAACTTCTTGGCAAGCTCCAAAGTCGACTTCGGCCAAAGCTTGCTAGGTCAGTGAGTCATACCACCGACCTCCTCTTCATTCTTCGAGCTTATCTTAACATATCATCAGGCTCTTCATTCCTCGACAAGACATCACGCGTTGGTGAGACCTCTCATCGAAACTTAATTATCCTACCACTATGCTCCAGAGTCGGCGAGACTTCCTCAAGTCAGGGAGACTTCATATTGGATTCACAAGATTATGCCCAAGCTATTCCACTTCGAGGAGACCTTAGATAATCACCAAGACCCCATGGAAAAAGCGTCAACTCCTGGAAAGTCTGGACAATTCCTCGGTGGGACCCCCCACTTGTCTACAACAATCATCAAGACCTTTTGGTTGGGGAGACCTCCATTGGTTGGGGGGATATTCTGCCGAGCTCTATTTCTTTTGGCAAGACCCCTTTCCCTCTGCATGACCTCATACTGATGACATTTCCCCATGCCAGGAGCCTACCCTTCCTGTCAGTAGGACATCGCTATATCGGCAAGAGGTTGTGCTGAAGGCACCTTGCTTTGGTGAGGGTTCATTTTATTTCACTTCGACAAGAGATACATTCATCGGCAAGAGGTTGTAGTGGGCTTCATTAGTCATGCCAATATCACTTTTCATCGCCGAGACCACATCATGTCAGAAAGACATCATTCCAACGGTCGGGCGCTACACCGATGTCATCTAGGTCAAGGAGACCTTCTATTAGTCGGTGAGACCCTCAGCGAATACACCACATCCCCAAGCTCACTTTGTTCGGCGTGACTCCCATCGGTCGGGAAGACATCTGATTGACAGAAACTTTGAGCCGGGAGCTCCCCAGTGAACCACTATTGACGTGACCGCTTGTCAAAACCACCATTTCCTACCGAGTGCACTTCTATCTGTCGGCAAGACCCTTGAGTGTCGGTGAGAGATCTAATTGAAAGCACAACGCTACCCCGAGACCCCATTTCTTTCGGTAAGACTCCTTATTTGTTGGTAGGACTTCTTCCCGAATTCATCATCTTTTGGCGATCTCACTTCATTTTGGGGAGACAAACCCCCTTCGCCAAGACCTTTCGCTGAATGCAAAATATCTCTGGGTTCATACCTTATTTCGGTAAGACCTCGCCTTGTCGGCGAGACGTCATAGTGAAATCCTCCATTCTGCCCGGGTTGGCTTCATTTTGGGGAGACACCCAGCCTTTGGCAAGACATTATGCTGAAGGTTGAATCCTTCGACAAACTCGCTATTGGTGAGACCCTTCATTAGTCATCGAGACCACATGCTGAAGCCGAAACTTATGCCGACGGTGAAACCCCCCTTCGACGAGACACTTGTTATTGGGGAGACTCTTGTCAAGCTTCATTACTGTTGCCAAGAAAATGGCCCATCGGCCAGACATTTGCCCGAGGTGACCATCCTATGCCGGGAGCACTCTGTTTCAGTGTGATGTCACTCCTTCGGCCAGACCTCATGGTGATCATGCCTTCATTCTGCGAGAGCCGCTTTTAGTCAGTGAGACATCCTGACAGTCTTGGCGACTCTCCTCTTTTGAGGGTTTTCATGCCAAGCCCGACCTAGGCAGGTCTTCCAACTATGTTCCTCATGACCTAGCACCAGATGCATGATTTAACCCTTGATGTAAATGACCAAACTAGGCCTTTAGAACTTCTGAAACACAATGTGTCTCCCCAATGGGCCCACAGATGAAAATGGGCAACAATTATAATCTTAGAATTTTTCTCAAATATAGTAAATAAAGGGAATCAACAAGTACATGTCATCTAAGAACTATTGTTGTGTCCTATTATAAAAAAATTGTTATTGTTGACCTTTGTCATTGATGTCAAAGGGGGAGAAATTGGAAATCAAAATGCTATATCTTCTAATGGGTGTATTGTAAACTTAGTGAGGAGAAGACAAATTTGTCTTAGTGTGTGGCCAATATTTACTTGTTTTCCATCAATGAAAAAGGGGGAGATTTTTTAGCAAAGGTTGTTTGATGTCAAAGAATATATAATTAGAGGTTGCACTATATTTTCAAGAATTCAATGTGAACCAAATGGAGTTGTTTTATCATACCTTTCTGTGTTGGTAATTGTATTGTCATATCATTTTGAGTTGCAGAGATTTACAGAAATATATATTACCATCTATATTGATAAAAGGTTGAGGATTGTATGTACTATCATGTGTGCATCTATTCATTATGATAGAAGTGATCCAAAATGTTGTACCAAAAATTTTCCAGTTCAATGTTTCAAGGCAGAGAGATTTCTCTAGCAATACAATTATGGTTAACATTTCTTTCAAAGGGCGAGTTTGGCTCTGCGGTTTAAAAGGAGAGTATGTCTACACATTTTCTATATTCTTGAGTTTTTAGAGGATATGTTCAACATACAAAAACATTGAAGTAGAAAATTTCTTTGTGCCTATTTTTTTACTAGTTGGTGTTTGAAACCTGTATGGTAACAACTAGTAGCATGCGGTATTCAAATCTAGCATTTGGTGTTAAGATAGGACCTAGTTAAGGTTCTTGTGGTAGTGCGTGTGACATCATGTTCTTTTGGAAGCAACAAATTTATTTTTGGACTGACCTGTTACACATTTCATGTAATTTGAATTTAGGTTCACCTTATTTCTTGGTTATCTATGGACCCCTAGCCAATATGGAAGAGTGTTAATGCAATGTCATGTATATATTCCTTAGTTGTGTAGATGCACAATGTGAAGAATAATTGAGAGAAGGTGGTGAATATACAAGGAAACAATTGTGAAGCCAAAATTATTCAAGGAGAGTTGTATCTCAAAGAATGCACCATTATCAGAAGATCATAAGGAGTGTAGAAGAGTGTATGTAGCCAATTCATAAATGTATTAGATCTATTTGGCTATAATTGAAGCTCCACAAGCTTTATCTATGTAATCTGGTAGGGTTGGTGTTCTACCTATTATACCAATTTGTGTTAGAGATTAGTGTCTATTGTGCATTGCACACATGCCTCGTCTGAAATGGGGACCCCCTCTTTTCTCGTCTTGATTTAGGTTTCTTTCACCTTTTTTCCTTTAGAGAGAGTCCCTCAAAATTTTTATTTTGGATCATCTCCCCAAGTTCATAAATTTTATTCAACTAGGAGATGAAATGGTGTTTTACAATAATTTGAATGGATGAATTATGGCCTTTGGGATGCCTTGCTTGAGTGATTTCAAGTTTGGTGTTCACTATACCTTGGGATTTTCCAATCTCATGGAATTTCTTGCCCTATAAATTAGCAAAGTTTCCAATTTTTCATGGATTTTATGCATTGTGGAAAAGTGAAGTTTTAAGACTTCACAAAATTCTCCTTGGCTTGAAATCTCTAGACTTTGGTACTTTTCGGGTTCTCTAAAAAGACTCTAACGAGAAAATTTGAAGTGACTGATTGACGTGAGAACACTAGGTTATCAGTAGCATTAATGTCTAGTATGATATTATCAAAACTATCAAATTCCTCATTCATTCCTCATGTTTTCACTTGCAAACTTCATTTGAAGAGCATAAACAAGTTAGGGCATCCATGGAAGTGAGCTAGGATAGTAATTTGTATATTTTTAGTGTGATTTCAAAGGCTTAGATGTGATTTAAGGTGTGGTTTAGGTTTATTTATCCATTTCTCTGGCTTAAAGGTTAGTGAAATTGCTTCTACACTTGGCTTAAACTAGAACTCCTCACATTTTTGTACATTTAAAGCCTCGTAAAATGTAGGATTTTTGTTTGAAATGGTTTTGAGCATGTTTGTCACATTTTGCATTACACATTTGGGGAATACACTGATTGGGGTGAATTATTTCATGGTCTAAGTTCTTTTTTTGATGGATTTTGATGATTTATGTGTTTCAATCTTAAGTATCATGAGTTGAAATGGTGTGTTCATGGGTATGGGACGATTTGCATCTTCATTAGTGTTTGCATTTCTAGATTTCAGTATAAATGGATTATCTTTAAGTGTATGTGCCCATTTTCTAATGATCTTAACGTATTAAAGTTACCATTTCACTCATAATTGAATTCACAAGCTAGGGTTTGGGAATCACTTCATGCCTATACAAGTTTTCATTTCTTGTTTTAATTATGATGTTGTAAATGCTTATCAATTGGCATGAATGATTGTTTGAAATATTTTGAGTATTAAAAAAATCAAAACCCTTCTACATTCACCATAGAAATCACAAGGCAAGGGTTTCCTTTTGTGTTGTATCACGTCCAGGGCTAGGGTAAGCAATCTAAAAATGCATGATAATTCTCAAGAGTGGTTAGGGTTAACTAAAATTTAGAGCTCTAATGGTTTTGAAACCTTAAAATTTTCATACAAATAACTTCTCACTATCAAATATGCTAGGTGAGTAAGCTTGTCTAGTCAGTTGAGTTTTTCCAATCACAAAAATTCATCAACATTTCAACATTTCATGGGTTCATGGAATCCATGAAAGATTCCAAAACTGCAAATGTAAAGCATAAAGGGAATTAGTATAAGTCTTAGTCATTCCTGGACCTTTTGGGAAAATTTTGTTCTATGAAAATTTTCATTGCTCTTTAAATTCCCTGAGTCACTGAAAGTTCGAAGTAAAACCAAACACTTAGTCATCTTGATGTAAAATGGTCACTTTCATGGATTTCACAACCTTGTGAAATCCCTGAAGCGTGTCAATTTTAAAAGTAAATTGTTTAAGGAGGCTAAGGGTGGGGTCCCATGGAGGGGGATTTCTTGAAAAGTTTCAGTGGGTGTTGCTGAGAATTTTTAGGAATTTTTTAAAGGTGGTGATCCCATGAACTTAGTAATGCAATTCAACTTAAAATATTAAGCTCCAAATTTTAAGGAAGCTGGTGGTATCATGATAACATCAACAAGCAGTTGAAAGAGGTTGACAAGACTAGGAAATTTACAATTCAACCTCTTATGTTGTCTACATGTTGGCAAAAAATTTCAAATATAGAGGATTGACATGTAAAGGAATAGAGGGTAATGGGCCCAAGGAGATAAAGGTATATGAGTGTCATCCATAATTGCACTTGTCCAGAACCTCTCATTATAAGAGAGCAAATGATGTTTTTTCCTTGTATATTACTAGAAATTTGTTGGAGGCCAAGTTGCATATCAAATTGCAACCTAATTCTATAGAATTGGTGAGGAAATATGGCTCCTAGTTTATCCAATTTCAAAAGTTTTTATATATCAAAATTTAGGACTACCAAGTCGCATGCCTTATAGATTGCCTAGATATCCAACTAACAAGATGGTGATATTGGAGGTCACAAGGCAGTTGGTTGCCTTTGATAAAGTGTTGAAAAGAATGCACAAAATAGGTATGGGAGGTGAATTCCCAGTGTCAATAAATCATTGGGAAGCTTGTCCTACCATTATCAGTGCTCAAAATTCGAAAGTTGAGATGGATTTCTTTCATCTCCAAACACATATAGAAAGAAGGAACTTTGATCCACATGTGGTAGCAAGAAAAGCTGCAAATAGATCATACAGGAACAAGCCCCACATTGAAGACTATTGAGTAAATTGCATAGACAAATTTGAGGCATTCAAGAAGAAATATTCCAAGATGTCCATGTTGTATAGGACTATGGATATCCTTAATCAAGTAGATGATTGTGGGGATTTAATCCAGTATCATGACTACATGCAAATAGCAAATAAACTAGTCCCTCCAATTGATTGGGCTGAAGAGGAGGTAACTGAATTAAATGAGGTTATGTAGATCTTGTGTTAATATATACAAAATTGTGGGCCAATCACAAAATAATGGGACTGAAGGCTAATGGAGTTGAATTCTCCTATGAATTAATTGGGGTCTTGAATCCCAATCTTCTGAAGAATATCTAGAACAAGAGGCTAAAGTTCATGCAGTTGAGGAGGAAGATTCAGAAGAGGAACCATTGATCATCAAGTGGGATAGGGGTAAAAAGGAGATAACAGATGTTGCTGAGAGGAAACCCAATAACAAGAAGAGAAAAGCACCAAAATCATCTACTGAGGAGTCATCCAAATGAAGGCTTACTAGGGAAAGGTTGAAGAAAAGGTATCCTTCTTAGCAGACACAACTCCTCCTTCCCAAAAGGAACAGGTAGGTTAGGAAGAGGAGATCCCTTCTATAAAGAATTTTGCGGATACACAAGCCCTTGAGGTAGAAGGAAATACAAAAGAAGAAGCAATTAATATTGAGTTATAGGAATAAGCCCCAAGTTGTATACCAAAGAAAGGCTTCTAGACAAGGAGTGTGATTCCATTCCCAAACTTGGAGAATTTAGAGAAGGTTGCAAAATAGTTGGAGGAGGCTGCAAGGAAGGAGGCGACCACCATAGGAGAAACCACCAATAAAACTCTAGAGCAACGTTGTTAAGAATAATTGCATCAAGAGGAGATTGTGATAGAGCAACCAGTTGATGAGTGGCATGTAGATTCAATCCCACCAGTTATAGAAGTGGACATTAAGCAAGAGAAGGATGAATTTTAGGATAATTTTGTGGAACATGAGGAGCATGTTGAAAATGATGATCAACCACAACAAGAATCCAAAGAAGAAGAACAAGAACAAGAAGAAGAGAAAGATAAGGGAAAATAAGATAAAAAATAGGAGGAAGATACAAACATGGAAAAATCTATTGCTCCCGAATGGCTCAAGGAGCATCTAAAGATTAAGCCAATTGTAGAAGTAGCTACTCCTAATTGGGATGAGTTTTTGGAAACCACAAATAATTCCAAGGAAAGGAAGAGGGAAAAACATACTCTAAAATTGTTAGGGATTATTCCAATAATCAAGCTATGCACATTGCCACCTTGTTGCCAAAAAAGAAAAGGGAGACATTACTCTCAAGGATTATAATGTTACCACAATAAAATTGGGTCCTACTTCAAAGAAGCAAGAATTACAAGAGCTGAGGGAATCCATAGATACCATTGTACAGATCCTTGAAAAGGAGGTGAAGGCCAAAGAGTATTTGAAAGCACAAGTGGAAGAGTTGCAAAGTTACATTAGGCACTTGGTTAACCCACTTCAAATGGATGTTGGCTCTTCTACATAGCCCAGAATGCTTTCAAAGGAGGCCATTGATGAGTTGGGCAAGATGAAATCCTCTACAAAATTTTCTCAAAAATGGATTGTTGGGGTGTTCAACAAAGGAATCCCCATTCTTGATGAAATTATGCAATTGTATGATAGGTGTTCAACTTGTTTGGATAAAGTACAACAAATAATTTCACCTTGTAAAGCCATTGATGATAAGACTATAGTGAGGTTGAATATGTTGGTTGATGCTCCACAACAAGTTTTGGTAGAAGAGAAAATAATTGTTGTAGATAAGGTTGGTGAGCCTGAATCTTGGTTGCATTCTTTTAAATTTAAAAGGGAGATAATAGATAAGGTATTAATTGATTTCCAAAAATGGAAAAGGATTTACATGAAGTTTTTAGAGGTTGTGTTTTGTTTTTGAAAGCTATGACTAAAAAGAAAATCACTAAGGTATAGTAAAATTGATATATTAAAACAATGGTGGAAAAGTAGCCTCACTCATGTAGCTGATGATGTAATTACCGAGAATCACTTAGAAGATGCAACTATGCATATTAGTTTCATGCATATATTCCAAGAATCTTAGCAGGATTGGACCAAAGCACTAAAAGGTTTTGAGGTTGGGGTGGTAGCAACATCATACAAAATATAGATAATTCCTATGCCTAGCTTGGAGGAATTAAATGTCATTTTGCATATATTTCAAGAGTATTTAAGAAGGAAACAAACATGGAAAGATGTGGAGGGGGACAACCTACCTTAGAATCCATGCCTGTAAAAGTCCCACACCAACCTAGGGTGACTTGAGTTTTGTGTCATAGTTGTTTTAACATTTTAAAATGTAAATGCATTTAAAATAGGTTAGATCTAACCTGTTTTGGTTCACCTAGGTAGGTTCCCATCATTTTTAATCTTAGCTATTGATTTTGGGTTAATCTAGAACCCTAATTTGTAATGTAACTCTATAAATATGAGGTTCTACTTCATTGTAAATTTAGATTTAAAATTGTTGTAAGCAAATTTTGAAGATAATACAAGGAGAAGACATTGGATTTTGGTGCTCTTATTCTTTGTTGCTTCATGCAATGTTGCATGGTTCATACTTCCAAGTTTTATTTTCATGTTGTTTAGTTCAGTTACAAAAATGACAAAGCATTCAAGGTATTTTGATAGATCTCTGATTCATACCATTTGTAATTTGTTGATTGTAAGTTACTTTGTATGGTTAGTCTAAGCCCTTTTAAATGCAATGGTTCAACTATGAATGTTTATTCATATTATGCCAGATCTAGGTATGTGTTTGAATGTTTACAGTTTATTTTATTTATTTTTAATTTTCCTTTGAAGATTGTATTATTTATGTAATATTGTAGGTTTTACCTTGGCTAAGCAAGAATTAGTTTATGAGGGATCCATCTATCTAAAGAATTAGTAGTTGTTGTTATTGTCCTTAGGATTTAGATTTATAATTCTTTGAAAACCCTTATCTTTTGTAATTTATTTTGAATTTGGGTTAGTTTTAGGAAAGAAAGCATTAGTGTTGATTGCCATATTTGATGATTTACAATCATTTTTTAATTTTAAATCTGAGAATTACAATTAGGGTTTGCATCATTTTTTAAATTTCATAAAACCCTTGTTTCAAAAAAGCTTGTAGTCTTTTGTTGAACCATAAATGCTCTTTGTGAAACCAACAATAACATTTACCACTAGTCATTTTTAGAAAGTCAAGACCTGACATTCAAAGCCTTGGGGTTAATTTCTAAAGTTTTTTAAATAAAGTTTCCTTTCAAGAGAGAGAGCACTTTGTGTTTTATCTATGTTGTGTAGTGCAAAAAACTCATCAACAGTGTCTCTAGTAGGTTGGTTCCTATAGATACAATTGGGGATTGGTGTCTTCGATAGGTTGGTGCCTACTTCATATTGTAAAATTCACTTGTATATTCTTGCTTTGTGAGGCTAGATTTGGACAGTAGATCCAAGTGGATAATCTCACCATGGTTTTTCTCATCTTGGGTTTCCATTTATATCTAGTATTCTACTTTGTGAATGTGTGTTCTTGATTGGTGCTTGATTAGTAGTAGTGAAGATTCAAGTTTCATGTTCTGATATGTGTGATTGAGAAAATAAATAGACACTATGAACCAACAATGAAAGTAGTGATTTTGCATTACTTTGGCCAAATTTTTTCTAAAAAAATACACATTGCTAAAAGGATATGTCTTTTGTATGTTCACACACCTCTATCTCAAACTAATTTTTTAGAACTATTATTACACATTCAAGCACACATAATAGTATAGTGTTCCAAAACTAAGCATATCATGAATGACATAGTAGGTGGCGCTGATATACAAATAGGTACTTGAATTTTTTTTTTATAAAAATATGTATAAGAATGACAATGTTGAATTTAGAAATGAAACTTTGGAAAATTGAAATTACTAATTAAAGTTATTAACAATTTAACAATAACATTGAAGTTTGAAAAATGAAAATGTCGAATTCAAATTTTATATTCAAGATTTCATAAAGATGATTACAATGAGTACACTCATGAATCATGTCAAAATAAAAAATGTAGTGAGTGAGGCCTCTAATCATCCCCATACTCCTCATCACTAGAACTGTTGGAAGTGGACACATCCTCAAGCTCTACCAAACTAATACCAACAACCCTTCTTGTGTAACTGTAGCATCCTCATCAACTCGTGCTCACTCCTCTGGCTCTATGTCCCACTGTGTTGTCATACTCTCCTTTTAAAACCACAAGCCTCATTTCTCTCCTAAAGGTAAGTTTGTTCCTCTTAAGAGAGTGGATGAAGCTATAAGTAGACCAATTCCTCCCAACAACTGAAGAACTAAAAAGCTGAGATAGAAATCAAATGGCTAGAGTGCTAGTCAAAGAAATCGGTCCATGGCAATTCCACCACAAAATTGGGTCTTCCTATACCATAGTTCCTATATCCATCTTGGCCACCTAAGAATAACCCCTAAGAGTGGCAAATTTTGTCCTCTCAGTACAAATGATGTCAGCCTCTATAGGACCATACATCTTTTCAATGGCCCTAAAGAACCCTACCTTCACTTTAGCATCATGTAAGGGTGTAATTCTACTAGGCCTTTGCACATACCACTTGGAGTTCAATGCATAGGCAACCGCATGCAATGGAGTGTTGAGATTCTCCCATCTCTTTTAAATGTTTGGATGAATGTGCTCATGGTAGAATACTAATGTGAGGTCCTCACACGACAACCTTCATTTGGCCTAACATAGAATCAATGCACTCATACACCTCTCCAAGACTAGGTGCATTGGCATCCCATATCTAATGACCTAGAAAACTGGAGTAATGATAGAGACTATGTATTTTGCATCACCCCAAAAACCATCACTGTTCACTACATCCTTCACCCTCTTCCCCTGCTCTGTCTTGGACTCAAGCCAATGATTCTGTTCTACTATCATAACCATTAGTTACAATGCCTCTTACAACTCAAGCATTATTTCCAAGAGAATGAAATAGGATGCATATCTAGTCTCAATAGGTTTCAATAATTCCTTCTTAGAGAAGGTCCTGGAGAGTGCATGTGAAGTGTGGTGGTTGTAGATAAACATCTACAAAACTCTAGCATCATTGACCATTGCTTTGATCCAATCAATCTTTCCCATTTCCTTGAGTGCATTATTCATGGCATGCACACAACAAGGAGTCCACCAAATGTTTCTATAAGTTGTCTCAATCAATTTCCCTATAGCTTTACCACATGGGTTGCATCTCTCACTACTTGGACCACATTTTGTGGCCCAACCTCCTCAATAGCATCCTTGAGGATTTGAAACTGAAAATCAACATCCTTGTGATGCCTTGAACAATCAATTTCCTCAAGAAAATATGGGCCCTTTGAACATGTAACCATGATATTGATGAGTGGACGATGCCTAATGTTCATCCACCCATCCATGACAATACTACATCCATTTGCCACCCAACATTCCTTTGTTTTCTCCATTAACACATTTATCTTGGAATAGCTCTTATCCAAGATTGTGGTCCTCAATTTTGTCTCCCTTGGTGGCACATATGATGGTATTTCCCTTGCCATCACCTCCTTATAATAAGGAGATCAAGCCACATGGAATGGAATTCCATTAGAAAAGAAGAATTTTCCAATGGCATCATCTGCATCATCCTTCATCTGCACATTGAATAATTCAACTATTGGGTTAGGAGCATCAATTCTCAACTTGCGTTTGCCCCTAGCCTCTATTGCATGGGCCCTTGAAGTAGAAGATGGCAAACATGTATAATTGCCTCTATAAAATAGAAGTAAAATTGTGTGGTTGGCTCTGCTTACCCCTTGGCCTATGAGACAAATAAATAAATATAGGTGTAGTTGCACTTTCTTCACCACCAACACTCCATAGCCTCCATATCTCAACCCTTAATTTTAGGTTATTTGTGTTGTGGGGTTGGTAGGGAATAGTCCAAATTGACTCATGCCACCCCATCTCAATCGTTGATCTCACTAAACTGAGTGTTCACTACATTTGAAGGTTAATGGGCCCCACTGATAGATGGGACACATGGTGCTCAGCCACCAACTTGCCCAAATATTTTAATGAAAACCAAAGCCAAACTGGAGCATAGGGAGTGGTTAGGATGTCATCTCATAGATCTGATGACCTGCATAAAAGGATTATATTTGCACATGCACAATTGTTAGTACTTTAAAGGGGACCCGATAAGGAAGACGAGCAGAGGGGACATAAAACTAAGGTCTAGACATTAGACCAATGATAAAACATTAAACCATTAACTTAAGACCATCTTAGTAAATATTTAAAGATTTGTGACCCGCATAATGCAACAATATTTAAAGCAACTTGATGGGAAACAATTGGGAACCCTAGGCTTGAGGGATCGATAAAAGGATGAGTTCAATGATAGATCATAACTAATATGACTAGAAATTTGGTGACAGAAGGTCAACAACAAATTATAACATTTGAAAAGGAATTAACTCTTTAAGGTTTTTAGAGGGTTTGAGGCACATGTAAACCCTAGAACAAAGGAAAGACCAAACCCTAAGCCATAGGACATGTCCAAATTCAAGAAAACAACCAAATAATTTTTCAAAATTTATCAGAGGAACACAAATAATTTTAGGGGTTCCACCACACCCTTAACATGTAGCCTAGATAATATCTTCATCTTCTAACATCCTCAAGTTTTCAAATTTGGCTTTAGAATTCTACATCTTTGCTTGATTGACCTTATCAGATCTCCTTCATAAATTCTCTTCAACTTTTCCCAAACCTCTTTAGTAGTTTTGTATCTTATCACTTTCACAAGTTCTAAATCAAAGAGTCCACACAAGATAGCATTCCTTGCTTTTCCATTATTCTCATAATCCTTGATATCATCTTCACTTGTCAGAGTAGTAGTAGGTATAGTATATCCATTTTCAACTGAATTCCATACAAAAAACCCTAATAAGACAAGAAAGGCTTCCATCCTTGCTTTCCAAGGCATAATTTTTTCCATCAAACATATGAGATTTAACACCATTCCTGTGTGTCATCTAGATCTACCTCAAGTGGTTGAGCTTCTAAGGAACCTCTTCTCTGATACCAATTGTTAGACACATAAGACAACTGAGAGGGGGAGTGAATCAATTGTATATAAAAACCTTCAAACCCTCATTAACCTTTAAACTTTTATTATGCATCAACATAAATGTAAAATGAAACATCAACACAACAACAACCATACATAATAGAACGCCAGATTTTATGTGGAAAACCCTAATAAGGGAAAACCACGATGAGGATTAACTCACATATATATGAATAACAATATCAATTACAAAAGGATCACTATTGGAGGGGCTCACTACCCAAATTATCATTTCCCAAAAGAAAGAAGGGCTCACTACCAAGGGTTCACTTCCTGGATAGAAACGAAATAGAGAACATTTGCTACAAGGAGGTTCACTACCTCAAAGCAATAGGAGAATCCACAACAAAAACTCTACACCATTCACAACCTTTGGCTCACTACCTCCAACAACTTCAAGCACATTTAAATGTAGACACCTTCTGCTCACTACTTCCAGTAGTCATAAGCATTCATGCTCACACTCAAATCATAATACTTGATCACACTTACATCATTTCACACCACACACTTCTCCAATAATTGACCTTGCATATATATCAACCTTGACCTTAAACAACCTTCTCCAAGCCAACTTCAATAAAATATATGCACCTCAAACATGTAACCACCAAATAGGCACCAAACACCTTTATGATGGAAAGGAGTGAAGGAAACCTACACCAAGGGTTAACCAAGACCCAAATCTACACTGACATGCCGCACCTTGCTTCCACAATCCACGAAACACATCTACAAGTAATGCTAACATGCTAGGTTGTCCAAACTGATATTAACACTACCAAGCAACCTCATTCACACTTCATTGAGTCCAAAAACATCTTGCATACCACATAAAAACATCACACAACATTATGAAATATTTCAACATCAATAAAACATTCAAAAATGCTAGTGCAAACACCTACAACAAAAAATACTATCATCCTATGCAACCTGTCAAATTACCACTGAAACACAACTCATGAACCAAGCTTGTAGAACAAAAAAACACCAAATCATCAAAGGGAAGATAGATACAAGCAATATTAACACATTACCAAATCTACAAGACAAGAAACTTCAACATCGAGAAATGCAGAGCAATTCCATTTCTCTTAGACAACCTTCTTCACAGTCCAATACATTCTCAAACACATCTTCTACTGTTGCACAATCCAAAACATAAAACTTTGGATATAACACCTCTGAACACTTTTGAACATCACATCCAAACTACACAACCACATCTTCAAGCATGAAGAAATATGAAGCATAATATAGAACACATCCATGTCACCTTGTACACTCTCTATGCATTTTTTCTCAAAAGAACTTGAAAACCAAGTGACAAAACCTGCTCAACACCACAAACACTTTCTCATAATACCCACACTAGAGGTTGACATCAATGACAACACTAAAGACAACATAGTGCAACAGGGATTTTCCTAATATGGGAAACATGTTCGAACTAGAATGCTGAAAATCTAGAATCTAGAAAAACTATATCTATACTAAATTTGTTTATTTCTTTCATTTTTACTTTGGCATGTATGCTCTTGTAGATTTATATACACATAAAAGTGGGGGAAATATGGAAGCAATAAAGGTTCATACCCTTCACTTTTACACCTTCATTTTTTACCACTTTCCACACATGTAATTATATGTTCATAATCACTTAATTAGACCTATTTGGTGCTTTAACTGACTCTTAAATTTTGAATTTCATGCTCTTAAGTTATCCCTTATAGACTTAACCATGGTAGGCTATCCCAAATGCTAAAAAATTCTAATTTAAAATAGCTAGGAATGTATATTTATGGACATTTACTAGGTTATTAAGAACAATGAATATCCTTACAAAGCATTAACATCTAAAAAAATTCAACCACTATCACATTATTTTTAATTTAATCTCAATCTTAGTTACATCCATTGCATTGGAATTCCATCTTTGTTAGCATTTTTTTCCAAACTTTTTATAAATCCTAAGGGACTTGATCACTATTGAAGAAGTTAAGATGATATCTCCATCCTATAATAGGTACCATTGAGCTTATAAGAACAAACTCTTCTAGAAGTAGGTTTAAAGCAAATGAGAGTAGAATTGAAGATAACAACAACTAAATAATAAAAATATTCCAAACAACTGCCATATTAATTTCGATAGACTAAGTGTCTAATCATTCCCCAACTATTCATTTTAACCTTCTTTTAATTTCAATTTAGTTGTTATTCCTTATTTGATGATTTGTATTGATGTATATTATGCTTGTTTAGGAGACAATGCATCCCAGGGTTTTAGGGTTAGTATTTTATTTCTCTTTAAGATCCCATTATAGAGTAGAAATTGCATACCCTAACCACTTTTCCACTCTATTTTTTACACCAATTTGGATTGATATCTTTAATGCATGACTCTAGAGCATGATTTACCTTTTTTTAGTGCAATTACTAATCCAAGACCCAATCCATCACCTATACATGCCACTTTTATTATTCATACTCATCGATCTTGTTTCTAACAGTTTACATATCCTAGATACAATCATAATTGGAATCCTTTCTCTTGGATATGATGGTTGGTTTGATTTAATCCTCTTTTCCTAAAAAAATATGTTGCCACATTTCAAGGTTGACATTTTTGGGATATGATAGTTACATGTTGATAATGACACCAAAATTCTAAATTCACATGTCTATGGTTATGTATTTAAATACATCATCCCATGTCATTTGCACACATGATTGAAAGAGTAGACAAATACGTTTTGATAAAAAGTATTAAAATTCCTCCTCTCCTTGTTGGAAATCAAGGTATAAATTTGTGGGAGAGAATACCACAAATGGTATCCTAAAACAACAAGCAAAACCACCTGGAAAAACCCATGCCCCACTTAGTGGACATCTCATAAACATGAAATAAAATATTTAATAATCACATGGCCTTCACATGGGCGCCTAACCCACAACCAGTCAAATTGAGTCAAACCTAATTGCTCTATAAGTTTCTGATGGCTACATGCAAGCTCATGCACCACCATGCAAACTTGGGCACCCAACCATGCAAGAGCATGCAAAACACACAAATAACATGCAAGGACATGCACACTCAAGTGGTACCAACCCAGAAAGTTGGACACATAGGAATAATATTCTCTCGGAATGCCTTGTAACTACCATTGTGAAGGGTCCACCTCTTTGAATGCAATTATAATTTGTCATAAGAAAATAAATAATAAATATTTTATCCCTCATGTCCTCAAGAAAACTTTCCAAAGGATGTGGAGACACATATAACAACTTACAATAGCAATTATAATGTCACCTATCCTAAAATTCTCCCACTTGATATTATACATTGCAATTACATCCATGAGATACAAATATAAAATTAAGTATATTGATCAAGGCCCATGGCCTTCCCGCACCAAGAGAACTTATCTGTTGTCATTGGCTTCATGAGAGAATTTGCAACATTATCCAAAGTGTCAACGTTCTCAATCAAAATCTTACCATTCTCTACCATTTCTCACACAAAGTGATATTGAACATCAACATGTCTAGTATGAGCATGATAGATAGGATTTTTAGCTAAACATATGGCACTCTGACTATCACATTGCATCCTCATTGTCCTGCAATCAAAACCAATGCCATTACCAAGTCTTTGTAACCAAACTGCCTCCTTAGAAGCATGTGTAGCTACCATATACTCTACTTTGATGGTGGATAATGCAACTGTAGGCTGCCTCTTACTCATCCAACTCACTAAACCTCCAAACAAAATAAAAACATAGCCACTAGTGGACCTTCAACTATCCAAGTCACCTACCCAATCTACATCAAAAAAATCTTGTATGTCCAATGACTTATCCATGTCATCAGTACCATGATAAACCAAATATTAATTAGAAGTACCACACAAATATCTAAAAACCATCTTAACAAAATTCCAATTCTTTTTACTAGGGTTAGACATAAACCTGCTCAGAACTCCCACTACTTGGGTTGTATCTAGTCTAGTGCAAACCATTGCATACATCAAACTATCGATGACACTAGTGTAAGGAATGTTAGAGATCTCTTCAACATCATCATCAAAATTAGGACACATATCTAAACTCAACTTAGTACCAACTGGAAATGGAATATTTACCAGTTTATAGTAATGCATATTAAACCTCTGCAAAATAGTATCAACATACTTAATTTGACTGAACCAAAGCTTTATGTGAACTTGATCCCTATTGATCTCCATCCCAAGAATATATTTTGCAGACTCTAAATCCTTCATGTCAAATGTTCTAGAAAGTTGATTCTTAAGTTCCTTAATCATCACCTTACTGTTATGCATAAACAATATGTCATCAACATACAAGGCAATGATTATAATTTGATCATCAATAACCTTAATATAAACATAGTGATCCTCCTCACTTCTAACGAAACCCAAATTAAATGCAAAGGCATCAAACTTCTGGTACCACATCCTGGGTGGCTATTTCAAACCATTTAAAGATCTCTTTAACTTGCAAACCAAATGTTCTTTTCCTTTCACAACAAAATCATCAGGTTGTCGCATATACATTTCTTCCTCGAGATCTCAACCATGCAAGAAAGTAGTTTTAACACCAAGTTGCTCAATTTCAAAATAATAAGCAACATCAATTGATAATAGGAATCTAATAGAAGTTAACTTAGCTTGATAGGAGAGAAAACTTCATCAAAATCAACCCCTTCTCTCTAGGAGTAGCCCTTGGCCACTAATTTGGCCTTGTATCACTCTAACCAACCATCTACTCCAAATTTATTTTTAAATACTCACTTGCATCCAATGGGCTTCCTTCCATTGGGTAAACTCACAAGATCCAAGGTATCACGACTAGCTAGAGCCATCATCTCCTCCTATATGGCTTGCATCTAAGACTCACATTCTTCTGAAGAAAGAGCCTCCCTGTAGGATCTAGGTTCATTGTCAGTACTCAACAAAGCAAATACATAATGGAAATTGGGTGGGATA
Organism: Sequoia sempervirens; assembly: GCA_007258455.2. Classification (NCBI taxonomy): domain Eukaryota; kingdom Viridiplantae; phylum Streptophyta; class Pinopsida; order Cupressales; family Cupressaceae; genus Sequoia; species Sequoia sempervirens. Next base: position 27,552 of record VDFB02320584.1, on the reverse strand, counting down.
TACCTGTCAATTATATTTTGTTCCCTTGTGGATCTTCTCAAGGTGGGAGTAAGGGGCTCTTGTTACTCTTCTTCATCTTCATGCTCATCCTGCACATCATCTAAACTTTTTGAACTCTCTGAACCCTCTTCTTCTTCTCCATCCTCAAATCCATCTGGTTGTTCTTCCACATGTGCATCTTCCTGCTTCTCAATCTTTGTTTCGAAGTGCACTATTTTTGTCTTATCTTTCTCCTTTGGTTGTTGTTCACCTAAGTAAGCTCTAAACTCCCTGAAAATTACATCTCTAGAGAAAACCATTTTACGAGTTAGTGGATTCCAAAGCTTATAACCTTTTATATTCTAATCATAACCAACAAAGATGCATTTTTGTGCTTTTGGATCCAACTTAGAATGCTTCTCTCGAGGCGCATGAACAAAAGAATCACAACCAAAGACCCTAAAATGTGAAACAAAAGGATTTCTACCTATCCACACTTCATAAGGAGTTTTATTAACATGAGCTGAACAAGGAGATCTATTAACCAAATAACATGTAGTACTTACAACTTTTTTCCAAAAGCATCTATCAAGCTTAAAACCACTCAACATGCTCCTAGCTCTTTCCATTAAGGTTCAGTTCATTCTTTCTACTGCCCTATTTTGTTGAGGTGTATAAGGTGTATTCTTTTTCCAAATAATACCTGTACATGCTTACATAACTCAGCAAATTCCCTAGAGTAGTATTCACCCCCATTTTCACATCTCAATGCCCTTATCTTATAATTCATTTGCTTCTCAACTAAGGCTTTAAATTCATTAAACTGAGTGAAAACTTTAGATTTTATATGCATAAAATAAATCCAAGTGTATCTTGACACATCATCAATGAAAGTAACATAATAATGAGATTTTCCAAAAGAGTCAACATCCATTAGTTCAAACACATCCGAATGAATGATCTCTAATAATCTCTTAGCTATATTAGTCCCATAAGGAAATGATGATCTATTTTGTTTACCAAACACACAATGCTCACAAAAATCATTTTTACCAATAAAATAATCAGAAAGATCATCAACCAAATTTTTATTCAAAATATTCTTAAGACCTTTTTCACTTATGTGATCCAATTTATGGTGCCACAACATATATGCATTTTTAGTGCTAGTAACATTAGAAACATTACAAAAAGTAGAGGCATTAAGCCTAAATGAAGTCCCTATCCGAGATCCTTTAGCAATCACAAAACTCCCTCGTACCAACCTACAACTAGACTTTTCAAATGTCACATGCATTCCAAAATCATTCAACTTGGATACTAAAATCAAATTTCTCTCAAGTCCTAGAATATGTAAAACATGATCAAGGGTTTTAACCCTCCCATCACTGAAACACAACTTTACCTTTCCCTTACCAACAATCTTCTTTGTGTTGTCATCACCAAGGAAAAATACTCCCCCATCATAAGCTGAATATGAAGTAAACTACCCCTTGTGAGGAGTCATATTGTAGGAGGCACCTAAATCAATAAGCCAAGCATCATCACTAATAGTGTTAGTAGAAATAAGCAAAGCATCGTAATCACCATCTTCAGTGGAATTTTTTGTGGAAGCATCCAAACTATTTTTCTTGTTCCTACACTCCTTTTTCACATGCCCTCTTTTACCACAATTCTAACACTTTACTCTGCTCTTCTTGGGGGTTTCAGAATGTCCTCTAGACTTGTCTCTCTTCTTATCCCCTTTAGGCCCTCCTTTTTCTTTGGACCTTCCTCACACATGCAAGGCATCTTGGGACCCTACATTCATGGAATTTATCCTCATCTCTTTTGAAAGAAGTATTGCAATGAGACTATCCATATTCAATTTTGTACCACCTCCACTTATGGAAACAATTAGATTTTCCCAAGATTCAGTTAAAGAGCAAAGCAAAAAAATTCATTTATCTTCTTCTAACTTAAATCTACTGATACAAGCTGACTTAGAATCATATTTAAAGCGTTTAAATGTTCTGTAATAGAATCACCATCCTTCATTTTTAGAGAATATAAATGTCTTTTGAGATACAACTTATTAGTTAAACTTTTAGTTTGATAGATATCATCTATCCCTTTCCACAAATTGTATGCAGTGGCTTCTTCTGAAACATTCAAGAGGACAAAATCTGCAAGACACAACTAAATGGTTCCTCATGCCTTCTTATCCATTTTCTTCCAATCTTCATTAGACATTTTATCTAGTTTCATTTGGTTCGAAACTGCCAACCATTGATCTTTCTCTTCAAGGAGATCCTCCATCTTCAACTTGCACATCTCGTGGCTAGTGCCATTGAATTTCTCAATATCCAAATGAGAGGTAGAGGCCATGATTTTAAATCTTCTTCACAAATCTACAAAATCCACAATGCACAAGCTCCCATTGCAACCAAAAAACCTTCAAAACTCAAAAGAAAGGCATCCATTTCTTAACAAAACCTGGCTTTGATACTAAATGTTGGAAATCAAGGTATAACTTGCAACAATATTAACTTAAATATGTGGTTGCATATATGAAATTATGTTTACAAGATTACCATAAAATGATTAAATGATTGAAAATTGCAACAATGAAATAAAAATCTACAATACCACAAGTCATCAACACAAGTGACACAAGATATACATGGAGAAACCCTTGCAAGAAAAAACTCCACACCCAAAGAGATCCAATGTTTGTATTAATCTTCAAGGAAGTACATCAATACAACAATCCTCTCTGTAATTTGGCAACACTTCGTCGTCTTGACAACCTGCAAAGAACTCACACTAAAACACCATCCAAAGGCTCCAATATATAGAAGTTTGTGGGAGAAAATGCCACAAATGGTATCCCAAAACAACAAGCAAAACCACCTGGAAAAACCCACACCCAACTTAGTGGACATCCGATAAACATAGAATACAATATTCAATAATCACATGGCCTTCACATGGGCGCCTAACCCACAAACAATCAAATTGAGTCAAACTCGAGTGCTCCATAAGTCTCCAACGGCTACATGCAAACTCATGCACCGCCATGCAAACTTGGGCAACCAACCATGCAAGAGCATGCAAAACATGCAAGGACATGCACACTCAAGTGGTCCCAACCTAGAAAGTTGAACGCCTAGGAAGAATATTCTCCCGAGATGCCTTGTAACTGCCATCATAAAGGGTCCACCTCTTTGAATGCAATTACAATTTGTCATAGGGAAATAAATAATAAATATTTCATCCCTCATGTCCTCAAGAACACTTTCCAAAGAACGTGGAGACCAATAAATCAACTTAGGATGGCAATTATAATGTCACCTATCCTAACACTCCTTTTACAAATAAATCAGGAACACATGTCATCCTCTATCATATATCAACAAAGTAATCAAGTTGTCTATATCAAGTGAAATCCATTATCAAAGGTACACATTCAAAGTATACTCTTCATGCTCATGACACACCAACTTGCATCAACACAATCAACAATCAAATGATTAACTCAATGCCATTCATTGTGACCCTTATCTCTCTTTTATCATTCTTGTTAATTTAGTTGTAGGGCTTGACTAAGATGCAATGAAGTTTTAAATTTCAATCCTTGTAAAATAAGCTCCTATATATTGTTTAGCGCCACATCTTTTCTTTTTTTTTTTCCATTAGATAGCAATTGATGAACACTTTTTGTACATACCAAATATCTATATTTATAAAGGATATACTAGAAAAATTTTAGGATAATATTGTAGATTTTTAGGATAAAATTACTTGTGCAACAATTTCTCATAAATTCAACTACTCATAAATTAATCATCTCAACCTTTAGATCTATTATTGAATACCAAATCTCAATTATCAATCTAATATCACATCATGCAGTGGATAAAATTTATTTTAAAGTAAAAAATTCCTATTCACCCCATGCTTATTACTATTTTAGTTAGCTCAAATGCTTTCTTCCCCTTCACTCATTAAACTACAAAAATAACATGGATTTTAGGTATCGGATCAAATAGAGTCTACGTACAATGTGACTGAAACTAGCACTTGCACCTAAAGGAGGTTCAAGGATTACATCGATAGAAAACTATATGTATATTAATATGTTAGAGAGTACATGTTTGTGCAGACAAATTCTAGTTGCATGTGGCTAGATTAAACAATTAATAATAAATGATAAATAATGGAATGAAATAAACTTAGACAAATCTAGATTTTTTCTTTTAAAAAATTAACTATTGTTGATTATGAAATATTTGCATACATATTTAAAATATAAAGCAATGCAAATGAAAAAAGAAAATTGCCATCAAATTGACAAAAAAATATTGCAAATGGAAATAGAATGTTCGTATCTAGTTGTCAAATCAATATTTATCTCGCTTTTATGTGATAAGTAGGATTTTGGAGGCTTTTACTTTATATTTTGAAGGTTTTTACCATTAAATGGTAGTTCATTTACCATTAAACGACAGTAGAACTTGTTTTCGGACAACTCAACATGAGACTTGTTTCAGACTCAAATCTCACACTATGTAGCCTATTAACTAATAACCCTTAAATAAAAAAATTATTTATAAAAAGATCCCAAACGCTAGTGGCAGTGAATTGATATAATATTAAAGAAGAGTGCCAAACGTCTAAAAGTTCTACTTGTAGACGAATCAATGGGTATTTGTTTATACACAAATATATATACTTCAGTCTAAGTAGTAAGGCAAATGGACATCTAGCGGAGACATTTGCTCTGTCGTGAAAACGAAACAGATTGCTTCTGTTAGGTGCCCTCGATTTTCTGTCCAGAAAAGAAAGAAAGTGAAGTGTAAAAATGCCCAAGAGAACAACGCACACGTATTCCAGCGAGGATGCTGCTCCAGATGGCTCCGACTCGGATCTTTATGTCTATTACTGCAAGCACTGCGGTGCTCATGTACTCATTACAGGTCTCTTTCTGTATAAATTTTTGTTCTACTTAACTACACATAATCACTATTGTATACTACAGCAGTTTTGAAGATGTGGGTATCAACTCATTTTGTAAGCCAGTATTTCAGCTAATGTTTAGTGGATGTGAAACTCCAGTTGGTAAATTTTGTTAATTTTTTTCGATGTTTGGGAATCGTCTTTTTGGGATTTTGGAGCTTTTTCCAACCTAATAATAATAGTGGATTCTCTGAGCGATGTGCTTGCCTCTGTTAGATGTAATTGGGTATTCGAATTTAGTAAGTAAATCTGTTACGGACCGAGTCAAGAATATTTTCCCGAGTTTGTAATCGGGATTTTAGTTGTGGTGAAATAATATATTTGATGGTTATTTGCGGAGAAAGATGTTGAACAGAGGTTTTGAAGGTGTTGATTGATTGAGGATATGTATTCAAATTTAATTTTGTTAGAAATCAAGATAACCACCCTCTCCTCCCATTCATGGGATGCCGAGGCATTGATAGGGTCGATGGAAGTGAATGAAAGATGCTTTCAAGATCTCCATCCAGCGAAGCAACCATAATTGGAACTAGCTTTCGACCATACGGAATTGGAAATATCATTCGACAGAGTAGAAACAATGTGTTTGGATAACTTCGAACGTCGACATTCCTCAGACTTGCCACAATGCTTGAAAACCAGAACGTCCTTATTTGCTAAGGAAACTGGCTTGCTGATATTGATAAATTGGTGCCTCGGGTATGAGGCCAACAACACCATTGGAATAGGGTAAGTGCAAAAATTTGATTCCATGAAATGTGGAAGTTTTTTCCTTACCCAAAAAAATGAAATCGACATTGGAAAAATAGGATCCCAATTTTTATAAACAAGATCCCAATTTTTAAAAATCAGGATCTCGTTTAGCTTCAGGATCCCAAGCCTAAATGCAATATGGGGTCCCGCTTTTTAAAAATCGAGATCTTGTTTGCTAAAGGGTCTCGAACCGACGGGCAAGGAACGAGATCCCAATTAGTACGAAACGGGATCCCAATTTATAAGAATCAGGATCCTATTTTGTACAAATCGGTATAAATTGGGATCTTGTTTTGTACAAATCAGGATCTCGTTTCCTAATGGTATTTATTTTTAAAAAAACAAACAAACTGCATTTTACTTGCACATGGGATCTTGAGTTCGAGCGCCAGCGACCTCCACAGACAGTCTCCAAGTACCCGTCCACCCCCATTTTTTGCATTTTTTTCATTTTTTCATTTTTTATTGAAATTGTCAATAGAATAATAGATTTTAGCATTTTTTTAATTTATTTCACATTTTAAGGATTTTATTTCCTGTTATAGTAGGAATGAGGAATTGTAGAAATAGATGAAAAAATGCAATGAAACCTGAAGATTTCTCGATGGAAATGAAAAAATGAACCTTGAATTGTATTTTAGAAACATAATTTAGCTTTTGAAACCTAAATTGTTTGATCAAACCAAAAAAAAATTGTATATGAAAACCCTAATTGAAACGAAACAAAAAAATTGCATTTGAAAACCCTAGAAATTGAAATGAAATAAAAAAAATGCATTTAGAAACCCTAATCAAGCTTTTTGAAACCCTCAATTCAAATCAAACAAAAAAAATTGAATTTGAAAACCCTAGTTTGAAATGAAATGAAAAAATTGCATTAAAAACCCTAATTGCTTAGAAATTGAAACCCTAAATTGAAATTTGCTAAAACCCTAAATTGAAATCGAACAAATCATTTTGATTTTGAAAACCCTAATTTTGAGCTCAAGAAAATACATTTGCATTGCTTAAATGTTTTAAATTTCATTTGCATTGTATGGAGAAAATGATATGTTAAACTTTAGTTTCAATGTTAAATTATAATTAGATTAGAAAACAATATGTTAAAGAATAGTTACAGTTCATAAATTTTATCAATGTTTGTTTGCAAATTTAGTTAGCAAATTCGTAAATCCAAGTCTACAATTGATTTCCAATTGTCACTTAATTAGATAGTATTCAACATTCATTTCTATTTTATGTTTTGATCTCTCTTAGTCATGCCTTGTTTCCATTTCTTGTTGTCAATTACTTGTTAATTAAGCTTCTAGTTTAATCTAAAATCTCAATTTTTGCACTAGTTACCTAGATACTAAAAGAATCTAAATATTTTTCTTTCCTTTCTTTTAGGTTCTTTCAATTCCAAACAATCGAAAATAAAATACTTGATTAAACATTAACTAATTTTATATTATACATTTTATATCATAAAATTCATTTAGGTGGGAAATTTTATGAGAAAAATGTTAAATAAAATAATCTTATATTCAATTTAAAAAATATATAGATAAAATATACATCAAACTCAATCTTAATAACACATAATTATGTGTTTCTATTACGCAAATAGTCAATCTATTCATAAAATAAAAAATATTCATAAACTAGGCACTAACTTGCAAGTCCATTATTCCAAGTGCCACCCAAACTTCACCCTAAGTTCACTAAACCCTAAACCCTTAACTCTAAAATGTAAACCCTTAACACTAAAGAATTCATTTTTTCCTAGGACCTTAAAATGAAATTTGGTTTCCTTAGGCAACTCCACCAAATTTTATTCCCTTAAGCCATGTCATTTTGTCGTAGGACCTTACTACAAAGATCCACTTAAGCCATCCTATTACCCTACACCCTAAATTTTAAACTCTAAACCCTAAACCCTAAAGACAATTTTTTTTTTCCTAGGCCCTTAATTAAATTTGGTTGCCTTGGGAAACGTCACCAAATTTTATTCACTTTAGGCATGTCATTTTGTCCTAGGACCTCACTAGACATAGATCCCCTTACTTGCCATCCTATCACCCTAAATTGTAAATCGATGTCTTAAGGGGTCCTAATATGACATTTCTTAAGGGGATCAAAGAAGTTCTCAAAATTTGGTGAAGTTTCCCAAGGCAACCAAATTTAACAATAACAAGATTGTGCAAGATTATAATATGAATGAGATTTCATGATCTAGGTTGGTCAGTTGAAACAAGAGCTATCTCAATCAACTGTTCCACAAGAAAATCTTCTTCACTAACTTGCAAGTTCATTATATTCCAATGGCCACCCAAACTTCACCCTAAGTTTTGTAAACCCTAAACCTTGAACTCTAAAATCTAAACCCTAAACACTAAAGCATTCATTTTTTCCTAGGACCTTAAAATGAAATTTGGTTGCGTTAGGCAACTCAACCTAATTTTATTCCCTCAAGCCATTTCATTTTGTCATAGCATCTTACTACATAGATCCCCTTAAGCTATCCTATTACCCTAAACCCTAAACTCTAAACTCTAAACCATAAACCCTAAAGCCATCATTTTTTCTTAGGCTCTTAATGAAATTTGGTTGCCTTGGGCAACTTCACCAAATTTTATTTAGTTGAGCCATGTCATTTTGTCCTAGGACCTCACTAGACATAGATCCCCTTAAGCCATCATATCACTCTAAATCGTAAATCAATTTCTTAAGGGGTCCTACTATGACATTTCTTAAGGGGAAATAAGCTCTCAAAATTTGGTGAAGTTGCCCAAGGCAACCAAATTTAACAATAATAAGATCATGCAAGATTATAATATGAATGAGATAAATCATGATCTAGGTTGATCGATTTAAGGTTTAGGGTGATAGGATGGCTTAAGGGGATCTATGTCTAATAAGTTCCTAGGACAAAATGGCATGGCTCAAGTGAATATAATTTGGTGAAGTTGCCTTAGACCTTAATGAAATTTGGTTGCCTTGGGCATCTTCACCAATTTTTATTCACTTAAAAGCCATGTCATTTTGTACTAGGACCTTACTACATAGATCCCCTTAAGGCATTCTATTACCCTAAAACCTAAATCCTAAACTCTAAACTGTAAACCCTATAGCATTCATAAATTGTCCTATATTAATAGTTAATTGTATTTTCATTCAAGTAACATGCCTTAGACATAAATGACGCGTGGATATTTTATCATTTGTATTCAATTAGGCCATTTATATTGAATGGTTTTAGGGTATTTCCTAAACATGTATCTTACATTTTGAAATTACAAATCTAATGTAGGTTCACTAATATCTTAGAGATCACATGGATCAACTCAATAATAATCGCAATCCACCTCCGCACCATCCATCTCCACCACCTTCACCTCCACCTCCACCCACTCCACCTCATAACCCCCCACCTACACCACTTGAAATCAATGGTGCCCGTTTGCAAGCACAAATCAATTCCAATGTTAGAACCATGCAAGATCAAATCAACATTATTCAAAATGAAGAATGTGTTGCACCACCTGTGAGGATGATTGCATCTAGGATGCAAGCCATTGTTGACGTTATTAGGGCTATGGATGGGAACTTAGATGAGCATCGAAAATGGCTAGAGGAGAGGAGAACTTATGATTCTAAAAAGGAAAACACAAATAAATGAAGAGATGTAGTAGAGAGCCACAATAGTTTCTAAATTAAGACAATGATCTTAAATAGTTATGAATTTATGAATTTGGTGAAATTTATGAACTTATAATGATGAATTATAATAGTATATATTTTATGACTATCTACTAGATCATGATTTCTCATGTTGGAAAATTGTAATATATATATATATATATATATGCATTAGACATAAAATGAGCTTTTTTGTGAATGTTTCAAGTTTATTGTTTAGTATGTACACATGTATTAAAATTGCATATAGTTCTTAAATTTTGAAATTTGTATGTATGTACATAGTTTAGTTTAATGATGTATGCATACAAATTATGCATCATATTTTTTATTTTAAATGTATGTACTTGTTAAATTTTGAATTTTGTATGCACATGCTCAAGTTCAATCAATGTATATGTGTGTTTCAATTTGATATGATCTTAATATATGTATGCACATCCTATTTAAACAAATTTACATGTGTGTTTCAAATTTAACTATTTAAATTGTCATTTTTTAAGTTTGTATGTTAATTTTGTATAATTTAATGTAGGTGCACACTTATATCTCATATCATGGATGATTTTAACATTGATGACATCATCAATCCACCACCTCAGCCACCTCCCCCTCCACCTCCCTCACCCCTCCCCCTCCACCTAATATGCCACCTCCATTACCTGTTGCATCTGATGAGGCTCGCTTGCGAGCACACAAATGATTAGGTTGCATCCATCCAAAATCAAATCAATGCTATGTAGAGTCAAGCATTGATTCCACCCCATGTGAGACATTTGCATCTGTGATGTAAAACATTCTGGATGCCATCAAGACCATTGATTCTGATCTAGATAGGCATCAATGAGACAGAGATCAAATGAGACAATTTTATGCTGACGGTCTCTCTTACAAACAAATTAGACCTTAAAATAACGAAAGCTTACCTATCCCTCTACTTTCTTGACCCCATTACTCGACAGCCCATTCCTCCCAACAAATCTAGAATATCCATGAGGAAGTGCATACATCCATAGATGAGTGCACATTTTTGGGATCGATGGTATATGGTTTTTGATAGTCCCTTACATGTTAATTGGGAGTGCCCATTGTATTTTTTTGAGGAAACTATATCTAGAGTTTGTTTTGGGGAAAAATACTAATTATTTTGATTTTAAATCATTTTAGGGTGTTGGTGGTGACATGCCACAACAGAGGTTAGGGGCAAGGGTTGATCCCCAATGCCCCATGCATGTGCAACCCCTTGTTGTTGCTCCTAGTCCTCCCATTCTCGCACCTGTACATCATCGCGCTGTGCTCTTGACATTAGGTTCTCTTAGTACACTCGTAGCTACAATAGTGGGTGGGGAGCATATAGACGATGATTTTGGAGGAGTGTTTTATGGAGCTAGTCTGAGTACCACTCCAAGAGTGTCGAGGCTTGTCCCACATGTATGTACTAGTTTCCATCAAGTATGCTATGGACCTGATTAGGGCACACCTAGTTCAGGTGGACGTGGAGATTCTAGTGGCTCATCTGGTTGCATCAATTAGATTGTAGAGTTTCTTACAGTAGACCATCACCCTGAGGACACTATGACACAGGTATAAATATGCATCTACACGTTCATTTTATAAGAATTTTAATGAATGTATATATTAAAGAAAATCTTGCAATACATTTTAACAATCAAACTATTTGGTGTATAGATGACACTAACGATGGAGCAATCATCTGTTCCACAAGTACATACATCGACACCAGCCCTACTCAACAACCCTTATGGGGTATTTTGATTTCAAATTTTTAAATTATATATGAAATGATTTTTAACTTGAGTTTTGAATTTATAATTGAATCACATATATGTTTGAAATATTTATGTTGGTTTAGTCAAGTCAATCGACTTCCACGTCGATTCCACCCAAGGGGTTGTCGAGCACTCCTCCACCATCAGCCATCGTAGATCAAGGGCAGGTACATTTATATTGTAAATTATTTAAATTACATTAGTATAGTTACAATTATGAATTTTGAATTCACTATATATGAAATGTGCATGTACACTTGTAAATATTATAAGTGTTAAATGTCTACATGTATGTCTAGGTTGATACCACAATGAGAATGGGCATCGGGCAAACATTAGATGTTGCGGCTACTCATGAGGCCTCTGATTTTCAGGTTGTTTAAAATATTTTCTACACAAAATGTGCAAAATTGAATATATATATTATTAACCTAATTCAAGTATACATGCTTTAATTTTGATCTTGTAGGATTTTTTTAGTGTGACTTTCAACCCTGACCCAAAAATAGTTACACCTCCAGGAGGACATGCAAAGCAGGCTCCAGATCAAATGGTAATTTAAAAATTTTATTATATTTAAAGTTGATTATAAATTACATATTCTAAATATAACTTTAATTTCAAATTTCAAATTGAATATATATATATATATAATATGAGCTAATACATGTTTTAATTATTTTTTCTTTTATAGCATGAGACACATCTTGTAGTTGAGCATGTATAAACAGGTCTTGGGGAAGAGGGTGCACGACCTCAGAATATGGTACAATTAAAATATGATAAATTATAAATTAAATTGAATTAAATCATTTTTAATTGTAGACTTGTGCATCTAATTTCAACTTTCTTTGTCTTGTTTATGTAGATTGATTCAGAGAATTTAGAGGTTGCTTCAGGTGCACCTAAGCATCCAGACCCATATATGATGGTAATTTAATTTTATGATAAATTATAAATTAAATTGTCATTAAATCATTTTTCATTGTCTTACATCTGATTTCATCTTTCTCTTCTACAGAGTGTTTCAGGTCATCTGCATAGTCCACATGGCATGAAGAGGTCTCTTGATTATAGAGACAATACATGACCTAGAAACATGATTTTATGGGTTATATTTATTTATTTCATGGACTATATTTCTGGTTTCTCATGTACTCTGTTGGACTTTATATTTAATGGCTCAAATACTTAGTTTGAATTTAGTTTATGGGTTGTACTCTGATGGACTTTATTTCATGGGCTTAATATATTGGTTTCATGCACTTTATATTTACATAAATTATGGACTTTATTATTTTTTGAAAATTTTAATTTACACATGTACATTTATGCATTTTATGTTCATAGTCAAGACATTAATATAGGACATTAATGTGAAATTAAATAATTAGTCAATAAATCATAATTTACAAACAATAATTAGTCAATTCAATTCACATCAATCAATAATTAGTCAATAAATTATAATTTACAAATAAAAGCAATATGTTTCTATACCACAGGATAAAATTTTAAGAAATAAACAATACCATACAAGATTAGAGAACAAAAGCATTAATAAATTATATAAATAATAGCATCCAACACTAATTTATAAGCTATTAGAACAAATAATGCATCCAACAATATTTATAAGCTGTCAAAACAAATAATGGCATCCAGTACTAATTTATAAGCTATCAAAACAAATAATGGCATCCAATAGTGTTTATAAGTTGTCAAAACAAATAATGGTATCCAATACTAATTTATAAGTTGTCAAAACAAATAATAGCATCCAACACTAATTATAGGTTGTCTTAAGGGGATGTCTTAAGGGGTCTTAATACGACGTCTTAAGGGGATGTATTAAGGGGTCCTAATAAACTATCTCAAGGGGATGTCTTAAGGGGTCCTAATACGACATCTTAATGGGATGTCTTAAGGGGTCCTAATACGACGTCTTAAGGGGATGTCTTAAGGGATCGTAGTACAACATCCTAAGGGGGTGTCTTAAGGGGTCTTAAGGGGGTGTCTTAAGGGGTCATAATACAATGTCTTAAGGGGATGTCTTAAGGGGTTTAGGGTTCAGGGTTTAGGTTTTAGGGTTTAGGGGATTTCTTAAGGGGTCATAATACAATGACTTAAGGGGATGTCTTAAGGGGTCATAATACAACATCTTAAGGATATAATTGATTTAACAATAATGTATGCATGATATTTAGTGATTATACAATCAAATATAAAGTTTCAAAGTAGGAAAACATGCACATTTAACAAACAAAATATCTAGAATATCGATTTTGATACATAAAAGTACATAGAGTACATAATTGTGTATGTACATGTATTTGTAATTTGTACATAATTTTTAATTCTGTAAGTATGTATGTACATATATGTCATCTCAAAACAATGTTTACAAAATTTGGATATGTCATCTCAAGAACATCATCTGAAACTCGTGCCTAGAATGTAGTAGGTCTTCACACCACCTGATATCAAAAAGGTACAAGAAATATCCATGAAATCATCAAAACATACATATTTTAATTTATATAAAATTATCTATATGTACACAACTCAAGTACCTGCATTTAAAAGTATTCCACACATGTGTGTAAATTGAATCCAAGCATCCTCTCCTTATTATTTCAAAGTATGAAATCAATGCAATGATGGCTTAAGGATACAAAAAAGGATAATAAGTCAATTTTAACTATTAATGTACAAGCAATATCAATATGTAATCAAAACATGTATTTAAATATAATTTAACTAATAATTACCTATTTTTACCAAGTATTCCAAGTTGTCTAGGTTGAATCTACATGGACTAGATCCTTTTTCTGATTATGGCTTAAGGATCTATAAAAGGACAATTTAAATCAATTTCAACTAATAACACACTTGACCAATATCGAAACATGTATTTAATTTATTTAAAAGGACAATATAAAAAGAAACTATATTTACCTGTATTTACTTATTCCATTGTACCATATGCATCCTCTCTTTTTTGCAATGCATCTATGATTTTCTCATGCTCTTCCATAGAAATTGTCCATAGCACTTTATTTGCAGGTCTCCCACAATACCGATCTAGTTTCATATTTGTTGCCACCACCAAATGTGAATAATGTATAATCTTTTTATGTGCTTCATAATCTTCGAATGTAGGTAGACCATTCTTCCTTGCCAAGTATTTTTGTAGCCAACAACGACCACCGATCCTATTGGAAAACATGAAACCTATGATCAAATAAGTTCTCAAAATTTTCTTAAGGGGGTCAAAGATGTGTTCTAAAAAATTGCTTAAGGGGATCAAAAACTTGTTATCAAAATTTGCTTAAGGGGATCATCATACCTGTTGGATAATGATAGCCATCATCATCTTCTCGAGGTGCTATTAACTTATGTTTAGTCTCCACACAATGAACCAACCAATATTTTGTTTTCTCTTCATTCCCCTCAGGTGCAACAACAACATACACATGTCCTACAAAAAAAAATTGATTTAATAACTTGCACATATCCATATAAAGTGAAATAAATTGGATTAAATCACCCTCTTGTACAAGGTCTAAAACACGGTCATAGTCTTCAGATGCAAACACTTGATCATTTTCTTCAATAGTTCTTTCATATTCATCATGTGCTTGTGCAGGTGTCAACGATCTTTGCTCCCACTATTCAACCCATTTTTTATTTTCATATGCTTCCCAATCTCTTGAGATACAAAAATGGCAAAAACATGTAAGCTCCCTTGTCCAGATAGTCCATGTTCTTGATGTCGAACTCCTAAATGAATGCCATTTAGTAGATCCACCAATTGTCTCATAGTCAACTCTAGGTACAATGTTCTCTTCTTCAACCAACCAAAAGAATCAATGAGTTGTAGAGTACTCACTTGAACCAGGTACAGATAATCTTGTATTACACCAATCCACAATCCCACGTGCATCTTTAAATTTTACTGCATCCTCGAATTTTAATTGTTCTCTAGCAAGAATTATTTTGACGCATGCACCAACTCCATCATGTTCTCCTTTACAATGCCCAGCTTCAAAAAAACTCCATATATGCTAGACATTAAGTTCCTTGTGAACCCTACTTAACCAATAGAACATTCGAGCATTCTTGAACTGCCCCGTATAATTATCTGACCATATGAGGTGCTCTTTCATGTGGATTCCTCTTTCTCTTAAATTTCTATAAAATATACTGAAACAATATTGAACAAACTTTGACGAGTGTAATCGATTGTCACTCAAATAAAAATGATACTCCCTCAAAAAATTTCTATCATCCTCAGTGCTATCATCTACATGTCTATAAACAATATGGACAAACATAGCTACTTGTACTGAATTATAATACTGTGATTGAATTTCCTCTTGCAAAGCTAAAGTATAATTTTCCACAAAATGAACCATTGAAATTATAGTACCAATTGGAAATGTGTTTCTACATGTGAGAAATTGGCCATCAAGCCATCGAGCATGTTGAGAGTGCATGACATATTTTGGTACAATCTTATTCTTAAATTCACTCATGAATGCATGCACACTAACTTTTTTTGTAACTAAATCACAACGCTTTCCTATTTTTCCATCTTTTAATAAATAGTGAGCATTCTTAAATCTTTTAAGATCTACTAATTGTTGTCCAAAATCGTTATTAACACTTTCATGCATACAAATTCTTCAGAATGAAATATTTCCACAATCAATGCATTGTCCAGAAATACAAGAACTTAAATAAAACAATTTACCATTAGATCTTTCATAAAACATGTTAGAGTAAAGTTAATTAGTTACTCTTCCCCGTGACAGGTATCCATTTGCATGCAGGTGTTCTTGGACTTTGAAGTTGGATCTAACAACTTCTACATGGTATCAAAGTTGTATTATCAGAACAAATGAATCAAGAAGTATTAGAATACAAGAGATCAATCCTTATAAAGGAGATCAAAACCGAAAGGAAAAACCTAACCCTAAGGTGAGTGCATTTAATAATTAATATTAATTATTAAATGACTAATATATGTGCATAAAGTGAAGTCTTAAGAGGAGAGTAAAGTTAATTAGTTACTTTACTCTAACAAAACAAACCTGAAATAAACTCCCTTATTGCTTCAAGTGGCATATTAACATTCCTGTATAATCATGTTAGTATGCAAGGTAAAACGTATATATCAAAAAACATCATAAAAATAACGAAGTTGAACATGTGTTTTACAACAACAAGATATCGTTGCTTATTAATTTTTACATACCATGGTTTACATTTTTCAAAAGACCTTTGACTTATTTTAATATTACCAAGTAACACTAAATCACCACAAAATATTCTATAAAATTTAGTTTGTGTTGTATCTAATAGGTGTTTTGGGTGAGGATCGCAAACTTTGGACCCCACCCTTAATTTTAAAACATCTCTAGCATTAGATGAAACCCTAGTATTATCATGCCAATATTATAAAGGATATACTAGAAATTTTTTAGGATAATATTGTAGATTTGTAGGAGAAAATTACTTGTGCAACACTTTCTCACAAATTCAACTACTTATAATTTAATCATCTCAACCTTTAGATCTATTATTGAAACCAAATCTCAATTATCAATCTAATATCACATCATGCAGTGGATAAAATTTATTTTAAAGTAAAAAATTCCTAATCACCCTATGCTTAATTAAACTACAAAAATAACATGGATATTAGGTATTCGATCAAATAGAGTCTACGTACAATGTGACTACTACTAGCACTTGCACCTAAAGGAGATTCAAAGATTACACCGATAGAAAACTATATGTATATTAATATGTTAGAGAGTACATGTTTGTGCATGCAAATTCTAGTTGCATGTGGCTAGATTAAACAATTAATAATAAATGTTAAATAATGAAATGAAATATAATTAGACAAATCTAGATTTTTCTTTTTAAAAGATTAACTATTATTGATTATGAAATATTTGCATACATATTTAAAATATAAAGCAATGCAAATGAAAAAAGAAAATTGCCATCAAATTGACAAAAAAAAATTGCAAATGGAAATAAAATGTTCATATAGTTGTCAAATCAATATTTATCTCGCTTTTATGTGATAAGTAGGATTTTGGAGGCTTTTACTTGATATTTTGGAGGTTTTTACCATTAAATGGTAGTCTGTTTACCATTAAACGACATTGGGACTTGTTTTCCGACGACTCAACATGAGACTTGTTTCAGATTCAAATCTCACACTATATGTAGCCTATTGACTAATAACCCTTAAATAAAAAAAATTATTTAGAAAAAGATCCCAAAAGCTAAGTGGTAGTGAATTGATATAATATAAAAAAAGAGTGCCCAACGTCTAAAAGTTTTACTTGTAGACGAATCAATGGGTATTTGTTTATACACAAATATATATATACTTCAATCTAAGTAGTATGGCAAATGGACATCTAGCGGAGACATTGCTGTGTCGTGAAAACGAAACAGATTGCTTCTGTTAGTTGCCCTCGATTTTCTGTCCAGAAAAGAAAGAAAGCGAAGTGTAAAAATGCCCAAGAGAACAACGCACACGTATTCCAGCGAGGATGCTGCTCCAGATGGCCCCGACTCGGATCTTTATGTCTATTACTGCAAGCACTGCGGTGCTCATGTACTCATTACAGGTCTCTTTCTGTATAAATTTTCGTTCTACTTAACTACACATAATCACTATTCTATACTACAGCAGTTTTGAAGATGTGGGTATCAACTCATTTTGTAAGCCAGTATTTCAGCTAATGTTTAGTGGATGTGAAACTCCAGATGGTAAATTTTGTTAATTTTTTTCGATGTTTGGGAATCGTCTTTTTGGGATTTTGGAGGTTTTTCCAACCTAATAATAATAGTGGATTCTCTGAGCGATGTGCTTGCCTCTGTTAGATGTAATTGGGTATTCGAATTTAGTAAGTAAATCTGTTACGGACCGAGTCAAGAATATTTTCCCGAGTTTGTAATCGGGATTTTAGTTGTGGTGAAATAATATATTTGATGGTTATTTGCGGAGAAAGATGTTGAACAGAGGTTTTGAAGGTGTTGATTGATTGAGGATATGTATTCAAATTTAATTTTGTTAGAAATCAAGATAACCACCCTCTCCTCCCATTCATGGGATGCCGAGGCATTGATAGGGTCGATGGAAGTGAATGAAAGATGCTTTCAAGATCTCCATCCAGCGAAGCAACCATAATTGGAACTAGCTTTCGACCATACGGAATTGGAAATATCATTCGACAGAGTAGAAACAATGTGTTTGGATAACTTCGAACGTCGACATTCCTCAGACTTGGCACAATGCTTGAAAACCAAAACGTCCTTATTTGATAAGGAAACTGGCTTGCTGATATTGACACACCTTAGATCCATCATAACCTGCGAAGGCCTATACTGCTTTCTTCATAACTAAACTAGCATCCTCACGCGGGCCATCCTTGGATCCATCCTTGTGTATGAAGACATATAATCCTCTTTTGATGAGTGAACTAGCATGTTCATGTGAACAATCCTCAGATATGTCACAATTCTTGAAGTTCCATACGTTCTTATTCATTACCACACTAATATGCTCCTATGGGCGCTAATTAGACACCCCAAAGCACAGAGACCCATGGCCTCATTCATAATTAAACTTCCAGGGGAAGTTCCATCTCGGAGATGGGTGAAAGTTTTCCTGGCCCCACGTGAAAGGAAAGAAGACAAATTAGTGAGTGGAAAAGTGAGATCAGTGAAGAAATTCATCTTTGGTTGGATAGCTCGGTGAACAGATTCTATCCTTCTTCCAATTAAAATGCCAAACAATAAGAGTATCAGCTTCACTTTAATTGCTGTAGTTCTTAAGATCAACTTGGGGTTTGATGTTGACATGAAAATGGAGTTCTACAAGATGTCTGTCATGGCTGCACAGAAATGCCAATGCAGTTCTGAAACTGGAGTTTACAAGTTGAAATTGAATTGTACTGGTGATGACAAATGGTTAAACTGTGTCAGCTTGTCAGATGTATCTATCTAGGACTGATAGGCAACAGGAGCGCCCAAAAAGGAGAGGGCAGTTCCTCAAGCAAAAGAAGAAATAAATTTGTAACAACACCCCCTAACTTTTTTTTGGATTTTTTCCCAACAATAGGTCACATGGCAATGCAAATAAGAGCTTTCTGCTGTTATGAATTTCTGATTTGAGTTTTGTTCAGTGTTTCTTGCACTATTTTACAATTCTCATGAAGATATTGACGTTTCAATGAAACATTACAATAGGAAATGATAACATAATGAAACTAACAACTAAGCACAACAAAATACCTCAATAATTAAGTCTTACAGAGTGATTCAGATTTGTTGCAGCAGGTCAAAGTAATGGACAATTAACTCAAGTGCTGGAAATGAATCTCCATAGTCAATTTGCCAACCCCAACTTTCACTATGCTGTTGAAAAACCATGAAATAACATTCAGCAAATGTACAGATCTGTATTAGGCACCAAAATAGGGGTGGATAAGCAGATACACCCCATAAATCCTCCAAAATCCACAAAGAACAATCTGAAAATGGTTTCAATGACTTCCTAACTGCTAGGTGCCCTCAACCAGCAAGTTAAATGCCCTCAGGTATTTAGCCTTTTGAACCCACATGCCCCACCTAGCAATTGGTACGATTGGCTCTAGTACGACCTTTTTTGAAAAATCAGACTCTGCTATTTGCTGCCCTCAAACAAGCCCAAATTGGTCGCATGGCAATCAAAGAGCCTTAGAAAAAGTACCCACAAAAAAATATCACTTCTCCAAACCCTGGTGTGCAAAAATGATGGATCCAACGTACTCCTAAAGGTGTACGGCTAGGGCAAGACAATCACCTGCAACTTCTGAAGGAACAATGCTAAGCCTCTGGTATTCTGTAATCAATTTTCATTAAAATTGTCTTCATATTCGTTAATATCCTAATTCACAGATAAACTCCATTAAAACCACCACAAACGGAGCACTAGCACAGTCCCTGTGTGAGATTGTCAGCAATCACCTAGGAAGGATCTTTCACCTCCGAAGATGATATTCTCCATGAAGGATTTCGTCTTCACGAAGTTTTGGAAAAAAATCAATAGCATATCCCTCTTTTCCAATATTCATGCATACCTAAAAATGAGCTCAAAAAAACCTTTTTATGTTTCAACTCCAACACCCAAGAAGGAGAATAAAATATTAAATTATTAAAATCCTTATGTCTCCCAATTTCCCATGCCCAAACAAACAATGCACTTTATTTTATTAAAAATTTCATTTAATTTCATCTTAGGCGCCAACTCCAAAGTCACCTTAAAATATTAAATAATTGCTAGTGAAACATTAGCCAAAATATAATATTATAAGCATTTATTTAAATTTGCCTTCTTAATTTACGAAAACCACAACAGAGCATCGGATATCAAATCTGAATGTGTCGGGGTGACATTGAAGATGAGGAGATATGATTGAGGCTGAAACAATGACTTACTATAAATAGCAATGGTCCACTAAGTTTCTTGATGGGGGGATGGGAGGACATGGGGACGAAGGGCCTAAGTTTGGGGATTGCGGGAGGGGGCGAGCGGTGGGGGGTGGTGTCAGTGGGGAGGGGGGGAGGGGTGGCGCTAATATGCATATAGGTATTTGGAATATTTTTTTTTATAAAAAGATGTATAAGAAATACAATGTTGAATTTAGAAATGAAACTTTGGCAAATTGAAATAACTAATTAAAATTATTAACAATTTAACAATAACATTGAAGTTTGAACAACGAAAATGTTGAATTTGAATTTTATATTCAATATTTCATAAAGATGATTACAATGAGTAGAATCATGAATCATGTCAAAATAACAAAATGCAGTGAAGTGAGGCCTCTAATCATCCCCATACTTCTCATCACTAGAACTACTGGAAGTGGACACATCCTCAAGCTCCACCAAACTAATACCAACAACCCTACCTGTGTAACTGTAGCATCCTCATCAACCTGTTCTCGCTCCTCTGGCTTTACATCCCACCGTGTTGTTGGACTCTCTTTGTACAACGACAAGCTTCTCTGCTCTCCTAAAGGTAAGTTTGTTCCTTTTAAGAGAGTGGATGAAGCTATGAGTAGACCAGTTCCTCTCAGTAGTTGAAGAACTAAAAACCTAAGATAGTAATTGAATGGCTAAAGTGCTAGTCAAAGAAATCAATCTGTGGCAATTCCACCACGAAATTGGGTCTTCCAGTGCCATAGTTCCCATATCCATCTTGGCCACCTCAGAATAACCCCTAAGAGTGGCAAATTTTGTCCACTCAGTACGAATGATGCCGGCCTCTACAGGACCATACATCTTTCCAATGGCCCTAAAGAACCTTGCCTTCACTTCAGCATCATGTAAGGGTGTAATTCTACCAAGCCTTTGCATGTAGCACTTGGAGTTCAATACATAGGCAGCCATGTGCAAGGGACTGTTGAGCTTCTCCCATCTCTTTTGAATGATTGGCTGAATGTGCTCATGTTAGAATACTAATGTGGGGTCCTCACATGACAACCTTCATTTGGCCTAGTATAGAATCAATGCACTCATACACCTCTCCAAGGCTAGGTGCATTGGCATCCCCATATCTAATGACCTGGAAAACTGGAGTAATGATAGAGACTATGCATTTTGCATCACCCCAAAAAACATCACTCTTCACTACATCCTTCACCCTCTTCCCCTACTCTATCTTGGTCTCAGGCCAACGATTCCATTCTACTATCATAACCATTAGTTGCAATGCCTCTTGCAACTCAAGCATTCTCTCCAAGAGAATGAAATAGGATGCATATCTAGTCTCGACAGGTTTCAAGAATTCATTCTTAGAGAAAGTCTTGAAGAGTGCATGTGAAGTGTGGTGGTTGTAGATAAACATCTGCACATTTCTAGCATCATTGACCATTGCTTTGATCCAATCAATCTTCTCCATGTCATTGAGTGCATTATTCATGGCATGCACACAACAAGGAGTCCACCAAATGTGTCTATAAGTTGTCTCAATCAATTTCCTGCAGCTTTGCCACATGGGTTGCATCTCTCACTACTTGGACCACATTTTGTGGCCCAACCTCCTCAATAGAATCCTTGAGGATCTGCAACTGAAAATTGACATCCTTGAACAGTCAATTGCCTTAAGAAAATATGGGCCCTTTGAACATGTAACCATGATATTGATGAGTGGATGATGCCTAATGTCCGTCCACCCATCCATGACAATACTGCGTCCATTTGCCACCCAACATTCCTTCATTTTCTCCATTAACACATTTATCTTGGAATAGCTCTTATCTAAGATTGTGGTCCTCAATTTTGTCTCCCTTGGTGGCACATATGTTGGTCTTGCCCTTGCTACCATCACCATCGCCTCCTTATAATAAGGAGATCAAGCCACATGGAATGGAATGCCATTGGAAAAGAAGAATTTGCCAATGGCATCATCTGCACATTGAATAATTCAGCTATTGGGTTAGGAGCATCAATTGTCAACTTGCGTTTGCCCCTAGCCTTTGTTGCATGGGCCCCTGAAGTAGATGGCATACATGTAAATTGCCTATACAAAGTAGAAGTAGAACAATGTGGCTGGCTTTGCTTACCCCTTGGCTTATGAGACAAAGAAATAGATATAGGTGTAGCTGCACTGTCTTCACCACCAACACTCCTTAGCCTACATATCTCAGACCTTAATTTCAAGTTATTTGTGTTGCAATGGCTTTGCCACTGCACCAAAAGATCAACCTATTAACGTTCGATACAAATGCTAGATTTATACAAGATCCATGGGAGGCAGTTAAGCCATGTCACGAATCCGCGGCGGACTGGATAGGCACCTACCTATCCAAGGGGACGAAGGCACCAACCTTCCAACAATCCCCCGTCCCCCCCAGTGCAATCGCAGGACTCGAACTCGTGACCTCGCTCTGATACCATTTATCCCTCTCATCTTGTGCATGTAAGGTTGTTTGCACAATCATAAATTCAACTTTTTCTACCTCTTTCTTCTTTCTCCAAACCTTCTTATCAACTTCTTTTGCTTTGTTCTCCTTTTCTTCCTTCTTGCTTTGTTTAGAAAAATCTGCTATATCACTTCTACAAACTTTTGTAGTATGACCAAAATTATTGCATTTGTAGCATATAGCATTGTAATTCATCAAAGGAGCAAAAAAGTTCCTATTCATAAATCGAAATCACTTCTTGCATATACTCTACAGTTTGTTGCCTTGTGACCAAAATGATTGCATGAGAAACAATACCCATAAAAGAAAGAATTGTTAAACCTGGTCATATGAGCTTGCCTAGAGATAGGAGGTCTTCTGGAAGTGTTGTTTCTGATTTTTGATTGTGAATCTTTTGCACTATCAAAATTGCTCTTTTTCTTTTCTTCTTTTGCAGGCTTGGAACTTTGACCTTCTTCATATCCAACTCCATTTTTATCAGCAAAAGATTTCTGTGAGCTAATGAGTTCATCTAATGACATAGAACTTTTCTAATTTTTCATCTCATTATTCAGCTGTAACATTGGTTTGTCTAATTTTCTGAGTGAAACTATTTCAGCCTCAGGCCTTTCACAATTTTCTTTCTTTAGCTTAAGCTGATTTCTGATTTCTTCTTCTATTTTTCTAGCTTCTTCAATCTGAACTTTTAGATCAACATTCTTCTTTTCAGTTTCTTCTAGTGCTTGAGATGTCTTAGTTTTTGTTTCATTCTCTACCTATAGTTGCAACTTCAAGTTCTGATTTTTCTTCCTAATATTTTTATTTCACTTAGAGCACTTATAAGTTCTTCTTCAAGGTTCACCTCTCCTTCTTTTTCATCAAAATGATTTGCATGTTCTTCATTTTCAGTGAGGTCCTCTTCTTTAGCCATGAAGAGAACTTCTTCTGTAGAAGATTCTTCTTCACCATCATCTAATGAGCAGCTTTCATCCTTGGAATAGAGGCTCTTCTTAAATTTTCAAGACTTCTTCTCCTTTCCTCTATACTTCTTGTTGTTGAACTTGGGCTTCTTTTTGTTGTAGCTGTCCTCATTCTTCTCATATGGACACTTGGCTGCAAAATGTCCTACTTCCCATAGTTGAAGCATTTGAAAGGCAACTTGCCTTTGTATTTTCTTGAACCCTTCTTCAATTTCCTCATGAAGTGTGCCTCTTCAGTATTTGAATCTTCATTTGAACTATCACTGGTTGCAAGCTCCTTGCCTTCTCCCTTTTTTGAAACTCTAAAGGTTGCCTCCTTTTTGGTTGATTGATCAGGAATTATTCTCATCTCATAAGCTGTGAGAATACCATGTAATTCATCTACTGTCAACTTGTCAAGGTCCTTCATTTCCTCGATAGCATATACCTTTGTATCAAAACGCAAAGGAAGGGACCTTAAGATCTTCTGAACAACTGTGGACTCCTCAATCTTCTCTCTTAGGCCTTTGATTGTGTTGTCAATTTCATCAACATGTAGAAGATATGCAACAACATTCTCTTCTTTTTGCATCTTAAAACTCTCAAAATGTCTTCTATGTGTCTGAAGCTTTGTCTTCTTGACTTTATTATCTCCTTCATAAGTTTTCTTAAGTTTGTCCCAAATTTAATGAGCTATATCACAGTGCATGATCTTAACAAATTCAGATTCTACCAAACCACAGAGGATGACATTCATTGCTTTGGCATTGTTTTCAAAAGCTCTTTTTCCATCTGCATCCGTTGGAGGAGTTGCTGGAATTGTATATCTAGTTACCACACTTTGCCATATATCAAATCCAAGAGACATCAAATAAGTACGCATTCATATACTCCAGAAAGCGTAGTTTGAACCATCAAATAAAGGAGCTCTGGTTGTAGAAAGTCCTTCATGAGAACCCATGTGTGCTAACAAGATCTACCTTCAAGTGATTAAGCTCTCTTTATGAAGGAACCCCATTCTAATACCAATTGTTGCAATGGCTTTGGTATTGCGCCAAAATATTGACATGTTAATGTTCGATACAAACGCCAAATTTATGAAAGATCCACAGGAGGCGGTTAAGCCATGTCACAAATCTGCGGTGGGTTGGACAGGCACCAACCTATCCAAGGGGACGAAGGCACCAACCTTCCAACAATTTGTTGATGCCAAAAACTTACATGCTTCCACACCTTTTCCTTGGATATGAAGGAGGTGGGCATTAACTCTGGTAATGTTGCTAAACCATTCAAGGCCACAAAAGTGGCACTTCCACAACCTTGTGCCTCCAAATGTCCTAGACTTGCTTGGTAATTTTGTTGCAAATTATTTCAAAGGAGACTTAGGATCAAAAGGACCCTTAGCATACTCTTTTGAAAATGTGGAGGGGCAATTCATATTTGCAACTACATTGGCCATAGAACTAGTGGTTTGGGTTAAACGGTCACCCCTCTCTGCTTCTACATTTTCATCAACCTCAGGTGCATAATCAGATTCAGTTTCACTGTGAGAGTGAACCTCAACCTCATCCTCACTCATGCATTGAGAACTCATTATGACACTGCATAAACAATATAAGAATTTAAAATTCAAACTATGCATGCAGCTATGTAACATAACGCAAAGGATTAAGACAAAGATTTTCTTTTCTTTTTTCTTACTCTAGATCGCACGAAGCACAAAAGCAAAGGATACACAAATACAAATCTTTGTTCTTAATTTTGTCAACCAAGGATTTCACTTTTGTTTTTCTTACTTCAGGTCGCACGAAGCGCAAGAGCAAAGGATACACAAAAGTTTCATGCTAGTTTGGCAAAAGTTTAAAATTTGATAACTTTATGAACAATGAACATTGAACAACTAAAATTTAATATGCTATTTGCTAATGCACTTGTAGCCATGTCTATGAAATTATGAACTAGTTAAAAAAAAAAAAAAACTAGTCATGGAATCCTACCTTTTGCTTGAAAAGTCCTCCCAACTTGATGTAGAATCCCTCTTCTAACTTTCTTGCACTTCCACTCCTTCACTCACTCTTTTGCTCCTTTTCAACTTTGATGTTGGAATGAATTTGTGAGTGATTGTGAGGATTTGAGGGGGTCTTATAGGGTTTCGGAGGGTTGGGATGGGTCCATTGGCCATTAGGGTTAGGGTTTGGGTGATCAAATAAAAAAAATACTAGTTTTTTTTTTGGGGCACTTTTTGGCCTTGTTTGATGTGGGAGATGCCTAGGCGTCCCCAGGATGATCAAGGGACTCTTGGGAATCCCTTGGACGTCTTGGGGACGTCCTAGTATCCTAGCGAACCCGAGCATCCTGGTGGCGACTGGGTAAAGGTGGCGCTTTGGTGGGAGGACGTCTCCCCCTTGTCCCCACATCTTGGAGACATCCCCATCCCTAAAATGTGGGGATTTGGGAGGGCGGGACACATCTCCATGGTACACTGATAAATAGATATGGGCTCCAAGAAATGTGGAGATCAAACTAGGTGGCCAAAAATGCTTCTGAAAGTGTCACAGCAAAATACATTGAAAACCGAGCTCAAAACAAGCCATAAAAATGCTGAAGGAACAAAACTGCAACGACTCCCAGAACCATGGAGTTCCTTAACTGACTACATTAGCCTATGGGAACCCGAGAGAAAGGCTAGCAGTCACCAACTGACTAGGCTTAGAGAGGGGACATTACAAAATTCAACTCCTTTAAAAGTAAGAAAGTGCCATTAGTTTATGAAGATAAGTAATGCATGTGGGATCAATATGAACATAGTTGAATGAACGTTCAAGTAGTTGCTAATAATAATTCTGCATTAGCAGTGATATGGGAGACTGAGGAACCAAATTGAGCTATTGTTGCAAGTGCCAATGTTCGAGATCTAATTAGACAAAACTGAATACCCTTATCCAAACATGCAAATTGGGATGATAACGCCAGCAGTCTTCCTTCCACTACTAAGGTTGAAACGGATTTTCAAGATGTGCTGTGAACGTTTCTCTGCTTTTGTTTGTAGTTGAAATCTTTTATTTGACTACAAATGCTAACATGTAAAAACAAAGTAAAATGGATATAAAAAAAAAAAAAAGTTAGTGATGCGTATGCACAGAATATGGATTACGTAGAAAGGTAGCATGTGCTATTTTCCTTGAAATTTTGAAAAAATTTGATTCACTTATTCTGGTCGTTCATAAAAGCCTTTTTTCTTTAGTCAGGAACCTGTGATCCCTCTATGTGATTGCTTTTTAGGCTATTCATGTTTATCAGATATCAGTTGAGGTAAATAAACACTTCTCCAATAATATCAAAATATAAAATTGCTCATTTATTGTCAATAGCTTTGGGTATTACCATTCTCAAGGTTAACTCTTAATATCC
>VDFB02320583.1:0-32703 GCA_007258455.2 Sequoia sempervirens | reverse complement strand
GCAGAAAGCGAGAGAGGGAGAGAAATAGAGATAGAAAGAGGGGGGACAAAGAGAGGGAGAGAATGAGAGATGGAGGGATAGAAAGATAGGGATAGGAAGTTATATAGAGAAGTACAGAGAGGTAGGGAGAGGTACATATGGGGAGATATATATAGAGAGAGATATATGGGAAGAGAAAGAGAGAGAGAGATCTCTTTATATCTTTGTCTCCCTCTCTATCTTTATATTTTTATCATCTCTCAATCTCTCTTCCTCTCTCCTATATTTCTCTCTATATTTGTCTCTATCTTCCTCTATCTTTCTCTCATTTCTTCTCTCTACCTATTTCCCTCTCTCTATATTTTTCCCCTTACTATTTTTTGTTATCCCTATTTATCTCCCCGTCTCCCCCCCTTTCCCTCTTTATCTCTTGATCTCTCTACCTTTATACATATCTTTATCTCTCTATCTCTCTTTATGTGACTAATCTATGTCTCTCCTCTCCTCTCTTTTACTCTCTTTCTTTATCTCTCTTCCTATCTCTATCTCTTTGTCTCTCCATATTTATTAATTTACATCTATACCTCTATTTTTGTATCTCTTGTATCTCTTTGTCTCCCTTTCTATTTCTCTTAATCTCTATCTATTTTCCTCATAAGTGTGTAATGAGAGGTTTTAAAGGTGAATTATCATATCCTCTTAAGTGTGTGATGGGTACACTAAAAAGGTTTTAAAGGTGAATCATCATATCCTTAATCAAATGGCATGCTACTCTAAGCATACCTCCCTAGAGACAAGCTATCCTTGGAGTGTTTGCATGAGACAACTAATCAAAAGTTACCTTCTCTCTCTCACTCTATAAATTTTAATTTGTATTTTAAGTTTGAAATTAATTTTATTATATAAATTATAACGAAAATCCAAAATAGAATTATTCTACAATAATTAAAGTTGTAATAAGATAAATAATAATAAATTAAATTAATTATAATAGTTTGTAATTATTATTTGTAATTTCATAAAAAGACAAATAATAAAAATAAATTTCAAACTTAAATCTAAATTAAAAACTAAAATAAAAATAAATGAAAAGTCAAAAATATGTCAAAATCCAAATATTAATAAACATAATAATTTTAAAAATAATAATAAT
The DNA here is from genome assembly GCA_007258455.2 of Sequoia sempervirens. Taxonomy (NCBI): domain Eukaryota; kingdom Viridiplantae; phylum Streptophyta; class Pinopsida; order Cupressales; family Cupressaceae; genus Sequoia; species Sequoia sempervirens. The sequence continues at coordinate 31,571 of VDFB02320583.1, read as the reverse complement.
ACATAATAAACTTATTAAATTAAGAGGTTAAGTCCTTGGGGTGATATTTTGGTAGCTTTGTTTTATCAATCATGCTGGGATTTTATTGGCCCGGACCTCCTTGGGGTGGTCGAGGAGTCTAGAAAGAAAGGTGTAATTCTTAAAGATCTGAACAATACGAACATAGCCTTGATTCAGAAGAAAGAAAATTGTGAAACCTTTGATGACTTTAGGCCAATCGCATTGTGCAATACCATTTATAAATTGATATCCAAGGTGATGGCGAATTGGTTAAAACCTATTCTTCCAAAGCTGATCTCACAGGAGCAATGTGGTTTCGTCCCAGGCAGAAATATCTCAGATGCCATAGTGGTCGCCCATGAAATAGCGCACTCCCTCAAGTATTCAAAACAGAAAGGCATGTTGGTGAAAATAGACATGAGTAAAGCTTATGATAAGGTAAGCTGGCGTTTCTTAATGGAAGTAAAGAAGAAATTAGGCTTCAACGATATCTGGTTAAATTGGGTGTTCAGCTGCATCTCAACCCCGCGATACTCGGTAATCATAAATGGGTCCCCATACGGTTTCTTTTGTGGTGTAAAAGGGTTACGACAAGGTGACCCAATTTCTCCTTTTTTGTACATTATAATGTCTGAAGCTCTAAGCATCCAAATAAAAAAGGCAGTTCAGGCGGGTCTATGGAAAGGCATTAATGTCGCTACTTCTCTCCCACCCCTAGCCCATCAATTTTTTGCTGATGACACCACATTATTCGGCAATGCTTCAGTGGCAGAAGCCAACATCATCAAGGAGACGCTTAAGGCCTATTGCTCCCAGGCCGGCCAAAAGGTAAATAAGGAGAAATCAAGTGTATTCTTTTAACATCTCGGGAGGATTGCAACAAAGGCTGGCAGACATTCTGGGTTTCAAGTTTGATAAGCTGCTAGCGAAGTACTTGGGTATCCCTCTCATAGATGGCCAACCAAAATTTAGCCACTGGGAGGATATGGTTAATAAATTCAGCGCAAAGGTGGATTCTTGGAGGTGCAGATGGTTGACCCTAGTAGGAAGGCTTGTATTGATTAAATCTGTCTTAGTAGCCATTCCAATTTACATGTTTTCCTGCCTTGAGGTGCCAAACAAAGTAATAAGGAGGATGACGGGCATTCAAAGGAAAGTGCTTTGGGAGGGGTCACAAGAAAAGAAACATTTTCTCTTGTTGGCCTGGGATTCAGTGATGAAATCGAAGGATTCAGGGGGTGCATGTGTCAAAGATCTCAAGATCCAAAATCGGGTGATGGGTGCAAAACTGGCGTGGCAAATTTTTAACTGTTCATAAGCAGTGTGGTGCAAAATACTGAGGGCTAAGTACCTTGACTCTCAGGATCCCGACAGCATCTTTACCATTGCAAATCCTCCGAAGGGATCCGCAGTCTGGAATTTCATTTTGAAATCTAGAGAAGTGATTTGTGATCACTTATCCTGGCGCATGGGGGATGGCAGAAAAGTTTCCTTCTGGGAAGATTCGTGGAACTCCTACCCTACTTTGGGTGAGCTCCCAGGCATGGCCGAAGCAGTGGGGCATTCTAAAGCTGCATACGGGGAGGAATTAAGAAATTATCTAAATGTGTGGCAAGAAAATGGGCGCTGGCAGTGGTCTTGGAAGTCATTCGATTTCTCCAGGAACAGGTCAAGGGCGCACTTACATCTGAGCTTTCCAAATAGAGGTTTTTTATTTCTGAATCATCTGATACAATTCTATGGTGTGCCTCAAAATTGGGTGAATATTCTGTGAAGTTGGGGTATAAGGTAATCAAGCACGAGCTGGATCTCCCATGCGTTGTGTAGCCACATTGTCACCTATAAATATACCCTTGCACAAAGATTAAAATTGAGCTTTCAGAGACACAATGGGATCATTTCAAGGTACGTGGGTTACTAAAAGCTGAAATGAACCTTTGGAGAAAATTGACTTCCGCCGGAGGTTCATTTTAGTTTTAGGTAACCCCAACTGTATATCTCTAACTGGGATCTATCTACGTGCAAGGGTGCATTCTAAAATTGTTTCTTGATTCTGGCTGCGCTTGGGTGGGGACGGTGGTATCCCTCAGTTCATATTTATACACTTTGTTGTTGCTGTGTGGTATGTACAGTAGTAGTTTCAACCTTTTGGAGGTACTTTCTTTACATACCTAGCGACTCCGAGCAAATCTACTAGTTTCAACAAGTTCAGTGATGGTATGTTTTAATTATAAGCTTAACATTCTGATTTCTAGTATTTATTTGAGTAGAGATGACTGATTTTCATGGTCAACATGTATACCCACCTCAGTTTCATGAAAATCCTGTCAACCAATCATCCTATCAGCCATATCAGGCCAATCATGCTGCTGGTTTAATCCCAAACAACCATGCAACAACAGCCTATCAGCATGCTCAATATGTTTGCCACCCTCCCACCCCTACTCAATTCCCCTCACAGCATATTAATGCCACTTTGAGCCAGCCTTGTATCCTCCCGAGTCAGTCCCAAAATTCTAACAATGTGAATACCGAGTTGGGTAGTATCAAGGAGATGTTGTGGCAGTTTCAAAGGCATATGTTAGAAATAGAAAGGGAAAATGAGTATAATATGCAGCAAGAGGAGCTTTCCTTTCAAGTGCACATTCGTCAACAGGAGTTGGAAGCGCAGATATATAAAAAGGAGTTGTTGGTTAGACAAGTTGCAGCTAAGGATGAGCGGACGAAACAATTGCTTGCTCGAGATCATAGATTAGAACCCCAACTACCTGTGAAGGAGGGGGCCTCAAAACACAAGCTTCCAAGTTTCAGACAGGTTGAATCTAGCATGGACAGCTACGATGAAATTGCTAAGTTGAAGGAGCATGTTTTTTCGATTCCAAACTTCAAGCAGATTGCTTCTTCTCAAACCTCAAAACTAACTGAAGATCTTCCTCAAATGGAAGGCACTGGCAAGGTTGTAGTTTCAAAACAGTTAGAAGACATCAAGCAATCTGGGCAGTTGTTGATAGGTGATAATCAACAAGATAATGGGGCCTTAATTCAGGAGGAAAATCCTGAGCTTGAAAGTTATGAGATTGATGTGGGACATGTCATGCATGAGGAAGCTGATCAGGAACTTGAAGAGGATATGTTTTCAAGCATAGTGGAAGAGTTTTGCTCAAGGCTTAGTGCAAAGCCATCGTCCGGAGAGTGTGAGCAACATAACCAGGTGGAAGGAGCTGACCTAGTTTCATATGAATTACACAAGGTAGCTCATTCCAATTATCATGGGGTTATGATTGTGGAAGCAGCTGATCAAAGTAGACCCAGCAGGATTGGCTTGGAAGCTATTCTTTCACAAGGATGCCCAATCAGGCATCTAGCCAAAATGGAGACCAGTAAAGATATTAATACCTTGCTTACACCCAAGCATGAGGGTACTGCTCAGGAGGGGCGCACTCAAGTCACCTTTCCACCTCAGAACAAGAATGTTTACATTCCATATGAAAAGGTTAGTAAGTCTAAATATGTTCTGTCAGAGATCCTGCAGCCATCTATTGAATTGTCATCCCTGCTTCATTTCTCTTTAGTTGTTCTCCGGTAGCAAGCATTTTAAATTTTTAGAAAGGGAAGTTACTTTACCCAACTTTGTCAATGGGTTCGTTTGATCAACTTCTTTGCTAGTTAGGGTAGGGTAGGTTAGTTTCATTTCAAAGGCATCTTTTTTTTCCCTAAGTGTTGTTTAGCACAATTAGATAGTTTTCCCTTATGTTTTCTTGTTTTCCAATAATCTTCTAAGTGACACGTGTTCTATTGAGTTACAAGCGTGTTGTAGCCATGAAATGAGTTGCTCGAGTCCGTTCTGAGTTGTCTCAATGACCCCATGCCCAATGGATAGGCCTAGGCTACTGGTTTCCTTGTTTAGCAGGAAAACATCTAGCAAAGGTCGCCAGAAATGTTACCCATTTTTTTTAGCCATGGGCTCAATCAGGCAGGGTAACCGGTGCTTTTAGATGTTCTCGAAGGCCAAATGGAGGGACACTGCATCAAGATCACATTTTTCTATTTTTGGCACGTGGATTAAATGTGGCTCCCAAGAGGGTTGAGCCCACCGTGGATATCTTCAGTTTGGGGGTGGGCTTTTCATTTTACTTTTTCCTTGTCTTTCCTTTTTTCCTTTTGCTTCCTTCTTGTCTTTTCTTTGTTCTACCGGGGGCGGAACCTGGTCGAACTTGGAACTTTTCCAAAGGTTTCGGTTCCTGGTTTCATTCTGGCCCCAGTCCTAGTTTTTCTTCTTCTTCTTTCCTTCTCCTTTGTGGCCTTGGATTGAGGGTTGCCTCTTCCTCCTTGTTTCCCTCTTATGTTTTTCTTTTCTTCCTTTGTGTTTTGAGTTTTGTCAGGGGTGGAACCGGGACGAAATCCGAATTTGAAACTTGAAGAAAGTTTTAGGCTCGGATTTGGTCCCGGTCCTGGTTTTGCTGCTTCTTTGTTTTTCCCCGTTTCGCCCCGATCCCATTTCTGCCGGTCTTTTTTCTTCCTTGTGTTTCGTCAGGTTTGCTCTCTCCCTTTTGTCTTTCTTCCTTTTCTTTTCTTCCTTCACCTTCCTTTGAGTTTTTTTAGGACCGGGACCGGGACCGAATCTGAACCTAAAACTTGAAGAAAGTTTCAGGGATGGATTTGGTCCCGATCCCGGTTCCGGTGGGGTTCTTCCTTTTGCTCCCGCCGCCTTTCTCCTCCCAGTTCCAGTTTCATCTTGGCCCCGCCCCATCAGTTATGAAAATTCTCAGCGAAAAGGAATTCCTTCGCCAGGAGATGAGGATATCGACAAGAGGTCTTGCCGATAGTAGGGTGTTCTCGGCAAAATGAAATCAGTTCAGAGGAATGTCTCCCCGACATGGAGTAGGCTCGTCAAAAGACCTTGCCTTCGCCATAGCGTCTCGCCGAAAGTCACAGGGTCTCCCTGATGATCGAAAGGAAGCATGTTTCAGGACAAGCCTGGCTGATACAAAGGAACTCCTTGGTATGACTAAGGGCCTTCAATAGGATGTCTCCCTGACTATGTATATGGTGGTTCATCGGCGGAGCTAGGCGATATCAGCATTATGTCTCAGCGAGGTTTTCTTGTCTCGCCGACTGGAGAAACAGAGTGCATAGTATTGGCATGAGTTCACTTTTTGTCTCATCGATTGATGGCGAAAGGATGTGCTCATCGGTGTAGGTTGGGGCGATCGCTGTAAGGCCTCGGCGAATGACCTTCAGTCTCGCCGATGGAAAACAATGAAGGATCCTTGTCGACGTAACAATTATCTTGTCTCAGTGACTCAGAATGCATTGAGACCTTTCGGTGTAGCAAACGTAGTCTATGTGAGGTCTCCTCGACGGATGGAAGCTACAGCGACACACTTGGGATAGGTAGACTCATCGGTGGGGGATACATTATGTCTCAGTGACTCGAGGGTGGTTGAGGTCTTTTGGGATAACAAGATGCATTTGGTATGATGTCTTGCCGACGGTGGAATGTCACAGCGATGGAAAATGAATGGACTCGTCAGCAAGATATGGAGGGTGTCTCAGCAACAAAAGCAGATATCGGTATGACTATGGGGCATCGCCATGAGGTCCTACCAACTTGATAAGGTTTTAGCGAAAGGAATGCAGAGCTCGGTAGAGTGAAGAGCCTTCGGGGTGACCTCAATCAACTCCTGCCAAAGATGAAGAGCATTCGGGGTGACGTTTTGCCTTTGGTAAAACTTCTCACCAACACACGGATGTCTTGCTGACTGCAAAGGAGCTCGAGCCCGGAGGTGAAGAGAAAGCTCGGGGTAAATGAAATGAGCTTGCCATAGCTCTCACCGACTGTTCCATGCTATGCCGATACTTGCAAAAATATTTAACCACATCGGGGAGACACGATTAGTGTCTCACCGATATGCGGTTCAGCAGGGGAAGTTTTGACTACTCGAGGAGGCTGTGTGGAATTCACTTAACCAATCAAAGAGATTTGAAGGTAAACCATGGCAATCTAAAGAACATCAACAGGATGAAGGGTGACATGTATCTATTGCAAGCTCAGAGCATTCAAGGCGCAGTCGAAGTAGCTCAAACAAGACACAACGGATCAATGAATGCGGTAGCTGCGAAATATCAGAAGGCTTCTATGAGGGTAGCTCTTCACCAACACACACAGTTGGGACACGCAGGCTTCAACATTAATTTCAATCAAAATATCTGAGGGTATATCTTTGTGAGCTCCGATATTTTTGTAAACCCTAAGGGGCCGATATCTCCTTGTATATAAGGCATTTTTTTCCTTTTTGTAAGTAGTTTGAATTATGCATTCAAAAGGAGTTAGTGATTTTTTCATCAATCCTTTCTCAATTAATGTATGTTTTGTAACTCAACTGGAATCTGGAATATAACACAGAGTTTACCTGGAAGCTACTGTTAAATGTTTGTATTACTTTCATTTATGTATTTTAAACTATACAAGTTCTTAACTGTGTTTTTCTGAAATCTATATTCATACCTAAGGTTGTGAGAATCATTTTTCCTTCCTGAGATATGCATGTAGAGCAAGCCTGTTGAGAATACTATATGAGTTTAGAAGGGGTTATGTCAAGTAAGTGAAAAACACTGTCTTTGCTTCCCAGTGTATGTTCTTTCTGTGTCTGTTTTCATGATTTCTCTTTAACTCAGTGTATCACCATAGAAATAGTTCAGATTAGTTGCATTATTTGTATGCTTTTGTATGCTTTCCTTCTCCTTTTACCTTCACAAAATCAATAGTTTTAGGTGGTACCCAAAGGAAGTCGGCCTTCTCTAGAGGTTCATTTCAGTTTTAGGTAACCCACAGCCTTGAAATGATCCCATTGTGTCTCTAGAAAGCTCAGTTTTAATCTTTGTGCAAGGGGTGCATTTCTAGGTGACAACAGGCCCAAGTGGTTGTTTTGGGGCAAGAATGTTCTCCCCAAAGCGGGAGCTGTTGCTTGGATCGTGATGCACGACAAAATTCTCACTGGTGAAAGGCTGGAAAAAATTGGAATATGTGGACCTCATTGGTGCGTCCTATGTAAGCGCAGTGCGGAGGATGCTCAACACCTATTGCTAAAGTGTGGCATAGCCCAAATGGTTTGGCAACATTTCTGTGCCAAGCTAGAATGGGTCGGGCCGCTTCCAAACAATTTACAATCACTCTTTGAATCTTGGCCTAATATTTACAAAGGGGCAGCTTTTGGGGGCCTGTGGAATGAAATTCCTACAATGATTGTGTGGCTATTGTGGCGTGAGCGCAATGTCGGGATCTTTAAAGAAAAATCAAATTCTTTGGAGAATATCCTCTTCAAGATTGAATCAGGGGTAAGCGAGCATCTGAACGAAAAATTGAAATTGAACAAATTTAAATTCTTCTTAGCATGGGACAGTAGGATGGCTAGGAATTGGAGGATGATTCAGCCGCCATCTGGAAAGCTTCTCAAGAGTAAAGCTTCAAGGGAGCAATCTAAGTGGGCCCTTCCTCCGAGTGGTAGGCTCAAATTGAACTTTGACGGGGCCTCAGAGGGCAACCCGGGGCCCTCAGGTGCTAGGTTTGTGGTAAGAAATGAAAACGAACAACTACTGGTGGCGGCGTCCCTTAGTATCCAGGAAGGTACAAATAATGATGCAGAGTGTGCTGCTCAGTTCGCAGGTGTGAACTTTTGCATCTCAAAAGGGTGGCACAATGTGGATTTCGAAGGTGACTCTTTGGTAGTCATAAGGGCAGTGGGTTCGGGTCAGGCTCCTAGCTGGAAGTTGAATCAGTGGGTTTCTGAGATAAATTCTGCCTTGAGGCTTGTTCAAAATTTTAGGCTTTCCCATGTGTACAGGGAAGCAAATATGTCTGCTGATTTCCTCTCCAAGATAGGAGTGGAGCAGGCTGAGGAGAGTTTGTTTTTGGAAGACGTGAGCAGGTGGCCGGCTTTGGTAAACTTGCTACATTTAGATTGTCTTCAGTGCCAATAATTATTTTTGGTGGGTTTGGCTCTGCAATTTGGTTTGGTGCTCCCAAGCGTGTGTGGTATAATTGGGCAAGTTTGCATGGCGTATTTCTGGTGACATAGCTTCAGTTTGGTGCTATTTTTGGTTCATTTGGGTTGTGATAGTTCTTCTTTCTTTTCAAATGGTTTTCAAATGCTTTATGCAGGATGTATTTTTTTGAATCAATGGAAGAGTGTCACCCTCTCTGGTGAGCGGTACATAATAAACTTATTAAATAAATAAATGATCAAATAAAACATAAACTATTTTTTAGTTTATTAAAATTGAAATATTAATAAAATATATACCTAAAAATTATAATTAATATTATGTGAACAATATTAACATAAACTCAATATTAACAAATAAAAAAATATAAAATATTATTAGATAAATTAAATTTTAAAAACTAAAATCATATTTCAAATAAAATATTAAAAATAAAAACAAACTATATTAAAATTATTAAAAATAAAATTCTAACTTGAAACCTATTCAAAGATAAAAACTCAATTCGTAATTTATTGATTTATTATTAATAATATTATTAATTGAAAAATATATATACTTATTAAAAACTTATTATTATTTATCTAAAAATCTAAGTTTAAAAAATTTAAAAGAAAAAAACAATTCTTATCCTATCTTTTATTAATTTAAAGTTAAAACTAGATAAGAATACAATTGTTTTTCTTTAACTATATATTATATTTTTTAATATTTTAGAAAATTTAACCGTTGATATCATTTCAATGGTCTTGCATTCTTATATACAATTTTGAACCGTTGATTTTCAAAATCAATTCATTCACTTCATATAAGGAACACCTTCCGTGTAATATTACCAACAAAAACATGAGGCAAATAGATTAGCAACAAATTAACTCTAATCTTCTTAAACGAAGTCCAAAAATATACTAAACTCAACTCATTGATTGATCTTTTCTGTAAGGAAAAATTCTTTTTTCTCAAGGGCCCAATTGGCCAGCTGGCCCCCAATTTATTTTTTTATTGGAAAAAAGCATCAATTAATTGTAAAAAAAATAATGTACAAAAGGTTCTTTCAAGATAAGAATCATGAAAGGAGCCACAGAGTAATCAACATCAACAAAAATCAGCACTAAAAAGCTACAAGAGACAAACCAGCTATAGCTAACAACTTACATAATGATCAATTTTCTCCAAGAGGACATAAAACTTGCTCCTCGTAACAATTTTCATAGATGAAAGAAGGGACTTCTAGTGTTTCTTAGCAATCTCTGCCAACTAAAACTGCACATGAGCTATTTGGATCTTGATTATGAGTTGAAGTCGAATTTATCTTTCAATGTTCTAAATTCTAACAAATATTGACTGCTGCAAAATAATGCTAAAGAACAAGCCATGCATAATAACTTCCTTAGGCTGGAATACATTAGAGAATATACAAAAGAATACATTGACGAAAAGATCCAGAAACTATATTTTCTAAATAATGCAGCCCTAACAGTGCTGATTTCCATCTTAAATTTCTGTTAAATATAGCTAGGATCTCAACCAAAATTGTTTGCCAAATTTCCTAGGTATACTTGCACATCCAAAAAGCATGTTTAATGGTTTCAAGCTTGTGGCAGAAAGGACATCTGGGAGAGTGGGAAGGGAGAAAAGTAAGGCATTCTCCCACAACAATTTTATAGTGGATAATCTTCCATGCAAGAATTGTACTTTTGCTTCAGCTTTGGATTTCCAAACAGCTAGGCTCAAATTGAACCATTTAGATTCACTCCAATTCACTCTCCATTTCAAATTTAACCTCGGTTGCATTTGGATTGGAGGAAGAAGCTTATTGTAAATTAACTTCAAAGGGAAGTTAACTATATTATAACCTTGATGCCACCTCCAATCTTTAAAAAAGTTGCATGAAATGGGAGTAGAAATTTTCAATTGAAGATCAAGAGGGACAATTTCTTGCACCTTGTAGATGTCATTGATTAAAGCATCAGACAAGTTAAAATCATGTTCAAGCTGGAAGTCATTTTTCCAAGAGATGAGAACTCCCAAATATCCTTGAACTCGGTGATTCCTTTTTTGAATAAAGTCTTGCTATGTAATTGAAACTTAATGGCCAGGGGTTGTTCATTTAGACAAATCAATCTATTCCACCAAATAGATGAAGAAGAGAAGCTCATCCCATGACTGAGGTCTTGACCATTCCATTCAAGAAGAGAGATTTTTTTCCACGCTCTCCATATGCTTAGAAATTGTCTAAAAGCTTGAGGTTTAAAGTAATTAGCCATAAGGATTTTATCTTTCCACCCCACCTCTCTCCAAGAGTTAAAAGTTTTGGTTGTAGCTTCTATGTCTAATAACAGATTTCCATGGGGCTGCTCCATGTAAAGATTTAGTAATCCATTTGGCTATAAGGCAAATCCCTTGAGTAAGAGGATCAATCACTCCTAGACCCCCTTTATTCTTTGGTTGAATACAATACAACCATGAAGCAATTGGATGACCTTTTTTGTTATTCCATTTTCCCAAAAGAAATCCTCTAATTAATCGGGTTAATTGGTTATAGCTACTTTTTGAAGGAAGCCAACATGATGAAATATAAACATGACTGGCTATGAAAATTTCATTTGCAATTTGTATGCATCCAGCCATAGAGAGCAATTTATTTGACCATAGTTCAAGCCCCCCATTTATTTGCCAAGCACTGAACATGATGAAAGCCCTTTTTTTTTAATGTCCATAGAGCCTTTGGTGAAGATATTGAATTTTTTTTCATAATAAAAAAATTACACTAATACTAATAAAAAATGCACAGAAAACCGGAGACCAGTTCACAAACAGTTACAAATTGAGGGGCATCAAAGTAAAAAACAAGTATATCAAAATACAATAAAAAGAACAAAACTGCGAGGCAAATAGGTTAGTAGTAAATTAACTCACATCATCTTAAATCAAGTCCAGAAATCTACTAAACTCCACTTGTTGACTGATCTCATCTCCAAGGAAAATTCTCTTCTTGAAATCTATCGTCAAGGTCCCAATTGGCCAACCAGTCCGCCGATTTACTGACCAAGCACTGAACATTATGGAAGTTGACCACAAAATCTTGTTAAGAACCCTGCACGCTTCCTCTATCTTGATAGCGGATACTCAATCTTCAACACAGTAATAATAAGATAATGAGTCACCTTCCACACAAATAACACAAGGGAACAGCCGAGCAAAGCCTAATATATCCCTCACAACAGTTTTTTCTCCAGCTAGATTATTAGTATTTCAGCAAATGTAGCCTACTCCGAGGGCAATGGGAGAGGCAAGACTATTTCTCAAGGTCCAACCAAAAACAGCTCAACCGGGATTACCCCTGCTAATGCCATCAACGTTGAGTTTCCAAAACACATGGTCAAGCTTGGTCCAAGAGAGATCTTTGGTATTCTCAACATTAGCTTTGTTACTTTTGACGCTAAACTAATTTTTGTCCACAATAGATCTTATAGCCTCCAAAGAGCTCAAAATCTTCATTTTTTCTGTGGAGGGCTGAACATGGGAAAGTACACTACACAAAGCTTTACCATATGAACTTCAAATATACTCCAAACTGTTTTTCATTGGAAGTGAGTTTCATGAATATCCGTACTTTCCTTTCAAGACAAATGCTCCTGACCAGCATGCTAGGATCAAATGCCATAAGAAAAGAAGAGCCTTTGCTTTGAAAAAAGTTTTCCATTCAGCCAAGGGTGATTCAAGAAATAGAGGCATGACCCAGAGAATTTTAAATATGTCCATTAACTTCCTCCATAGCTTGAAGGCAAAGGGGCAATAAGGAGTAGGTGAGGGCTAACTTCATCCACTGCACCACACATAATACATTTGGGGATTTCAAGCCAGCCCCGTTTTCTTAATTGTCCCCTTGAAAGAAATTTATCATGAGCGAACCAGTCAAGGAAAAAAGCTCTGGGAAGGCTTGAGTTGCACACCCTCTTCCACACAACTAGAGGGGGTTTGTGTGAATAACTTCGTCAATGACAACAGTCTAATTTAACAGTGTATTTCCCAAAAGAAGAGAGACACCAATCTTGGTTTGTCCTCGCCTTTGGAAGCCATTAATCTAAATTAGAGAATTAAGGACAGCCCACACCTGGCAAAGCTCGGGTGGAACAACAGAAAGACTTTTTCATCTTTTAATAGTTCTACCATTTTCTTCCTCCCAATGCTAGGCATCTTTCCTGAAATGAAACTTAGAACCTCTTCAAACATCCCATATGACAAAAAAATAGCATTAAATTCCTAATCCTTCCGATGTTATTCCAGGTTATAGGCCCCCAAGGGATATTTTCAGCAGTGGATATTCTTTTTGGGTCATCCCTGTCCACATTTTTTGCTCTAAAGGTTCTGCTCCATAGAGAATATGATCAGCACAAATTCTCTCGATTAGCTTACCTAACATAGACATCTTCACTGTTCTGAGATCTCTAATTCCCATACCACCTATTTTTTTGCTATTGCAGACTATATCCCATGCAACCGGATGGAATTTCTTGTGTTCAATATTACCTCCCCACAGAAATTTTCTCCCCATATCTTCCAATCGTTTTATGATCTTGCTAGGGAACCAAAAGGCACCCATCCAAAAGAAGGGAAGAACTCCAAAGATGCTTTTATTTTAATCAGCCTGCCCGCAGCAGAAAGCCAATTTCTTTACCAAACGGCCAATTTCTTGTAAAATTTAGTAAGTTGTTCCCAAAATTCTCCAAAGATGCCACCTCTGAAAAGAGGCATACCCAGGTAGGTATAAAGAAAGGCTCCAATGCCCATACCAGTTTGGCAAGAAAAAGAATTGATATATTAAATTGAATTACTTTAACGAAGGGAAAAACAAAAATGAAACAGATATAAATGATGGCCAAACATCATTTGTGGAGGCACAAATAGTAATAATTCAAAGCAAAGCACAGTTGTTTTGATCTGACCATTCAACACATGATTTCAGCAAAGATTATCCTTGGGTCATATGGGCGGGCTGTTGAACAAAATTGGTGAGATCAATGATAATGCAAAAATTACACAATGGCATCTCCCTTGACCAGATTCCTGCTCATTCATGCTATGAAACCAGCAGCATTAGAACATTGTGATTGTTTGTGAAAACTTATTTTAAGGCAACTTCCATTGGTTATTAGATTATAAATCCCAGAAGTGAAATATGGGAGGTTCAGAGTAAGTCATTCAAAAAAATTACTTGATTTTCTTCTCAATTGGATCATAACACGTGACATAACTTTACAGAAGTATAAGACTTTTGAAACTAGTCAAAGATCTATTTTGATGGAATATGAAAAATGAATGTGACTTTTGGTAGAGATAAAACCTGTTCAACATAATTTCATTAAAAGTACTACATGTTCCATGCAAACAAGAGCCTATGCTAGATCTCTGAAAGAAACTTTTGAAGATGCATAAGACTCGAAGTAGCAAAACATAAAAGACCAATATACAGATAAACACACTCATTCGCAAGCTTTGTCCTGTTTTTACTCTTGTCAACTAAAATTAGTGAGCTTAAATTTGCAAGACAAGTAAACAATAATTTTACAGAAAATCAATCCTGTCAGCACTTGAAAAATCTTAAGAGCTAATCAACATAATCTTCATAGGATGAGGGTAATTTACTTTAAGTTCCTGTCATATTCATTTACATATGGCCTAAATATCCTCCAAGTGTCTAATTGCACATTATTTACAGTAATAAGATGTCTTCTGGAGAATGCACTGACTAACTATTTCTCATAACCAACATCGATTCATGATGTGGTGGTTTTAAGTGGAAGGCCATTTTCCACTGGTTCGGAGCTTTTATTCTTCTCTCCAACAGCTTTGGACATCCCAAACATCTGCATCAAGGATCTGACATTTAATTTTATTCTCAAATAAATGAATCCATGACGCTGCACACTTACATGGCTTCAGTAAAAACTTTATCTGACAAACTCATTAAACATATATCAGTGGCAAACAAGCAATAATGTCCCTAAAAGGGACGAACTTATTAAAAATATGTTAGTCACAAACAAGCAATAATGTATCTAAAATGGACATCCAAAGTCTTAGAGGGAACCCACCAAAAGGGCCGACATTATTTATCATCCAATCTATATAAACCATTAGCGATGCACAGTATCAATGAATAAATGCTCAGTACATCTTAGGAAGGACATGAATGGTTGTAGATGTTATACAATATGCAGTTTGCAGTAAAATACTAACAAATTAAGTACATTATTCCTTATAACACAAAAACACAATGAGTCAAAATATAGAATAAGACTAGATATTGCAAAGGTAAGAGTCAACAAGCACAAAACCTTAGTAATGGTCTTTTGGAAGCATGTTTTATGCTCATCCATGGAAGCATGAACAAATTCGTCAAAATGATCCCTCAAGTCAGCAATGAATGATGCATTCTCAGATTTCTTCTTCCTACATGATTTCATTTCAGGAGCTGTGGATGATGAATTCTTCTCAGCATTAGAATCCATATGGTTTGCCTTGGCAAAGAAGTAACTGCTAGAACTTCAAATGTTATCACACCCTGCATAAATAGATGGATGAGCATGTTCTAGCAAAGTAATAAACAGTCCTACAACATTCTACTTCCTTTTAGAGGCCACTATAAGTGTTTGATTATATTTATGATAAATAATTATGTTGGTGGTATGTAGTTTTTATTGTTTAGAGTCAATGATTCAAGTTTGAAGAATGACTCAGATAATTAATAATTAAACTGTCCAGTATTGAATGAAAGGAAAAATAAAGCAACACCGTAATATGTTCAGAAGATGACAAGAAGCATTTCAAATTTATTAAAGTCTAGTTTTAATCAAGATTCATAGACAGATGCATTAAAGCTAAGTAAAAGGTTTCAAGTTCCAAACCTTAGGTAGTTGTAAGCATAGTTGCAACACTCGCCAAAAACTCGTGAGTTTTTCTGGCTGGCGAGTTTTCCAGGCAATTGTATGCCGAAAAAACTTGTCGTACTTTTTAGAAAAACTCGTCATACTTTTGGCGAGTTCTTCCAAAAGGTATGGCGATTTTTTGCAAAAAACCCGCACAATCTGGAAAACGCCTAGGCAGCGAGCTAAAAAGGCATTTTGAGTTATTTTTTTCATTCATTTGCGTGCTCTGCTTCAGAAAAAGCACTAAAATGATGTGTTCCATGAAGGTTTGTGTGGCTTTGATGGTCTTAATTTGGGTTTTATTGTTAATGCAAAATGATGTACACCATGAAGGTTTGTGTGGTTTTTGGCGCTGCCCCCAGACCCCCCCAAGGGGCACTGCCCCCAAACCCCCACAAGGGGCACTGCCCCTTGACCCCGCTAGGGGCGCTGCCCCTCAACCCCATTGGGGGCGTTGCCCTCAAACTCCCATTGAATTCATTTGATTTTCTAGTTACTCTCCACTATTTACCTTCAGTTTTACAAAAACAATTTGCTATTTTCATTTTGTTTTAGACTATCAGTATCAGCATATTGAGCATTCCACGTGAGGATGCAATTTTGTGTCTAATTTTCTTTCAAATCAATCAAATATAACTAGACTCAGCTTGTTTCTTCTATGTACTCATTTTATTGACTCATTGGATGCATCTTATCATTGAATTTTGCAAAAAAAATGCATTTTTAATGAAGTTTAAGCAATTTTTTAAGTTGCCGAGTTTTTTGCCGAGTTTTTTCCGTACCGTATTTTCTGGGCTTAGCGAGTTTTTGCAATTGGCGAGTTTTTCAACTATGGTTGTAAGAATTTCCATGAATTGTTCAACCTTGACAATTTCTATTCAAGGGACAAGTAAATAACTATTTGCCTCTAAATAGAAGTCAAATATTTTCCATGTTTCTCTACTGGCATATGCTTCTAATAAAAAAGCAAACTAAATTGTTACATAAAAAATCTAGGCTCATTTCAGACATTAAACTAGGAATTAATCAAGACGATGTTTCACATAGGATGAATGCTAAATCCTCAGCTAAATTGTTATATAAAAAATCTAGGCTCATTTCAAAACACTTAAACTAGAAATTAATCAAGACGATGTTTCACATAAGATGAATGCAAAATCCTCAAAATCATAGCTATATATGGAACTCTAACAATCGCCAAAACTTTTATCAAGCAAATCACTATCAAGATCATTGGATTTTAATATTAATATACCAATGAGTAATAAATTAATAATATTTAAATTGAAAGTTTGTATTGAACCTATAAGATACAATTAACTAAACACACAAAAGTATGCAAAAATGAGAAACAAATGCTTTTATTATCTTCACAATGCCATTTCAATGTGGCAACCTCTAAATAGAGCATACACTCCAATCACAAATATCCAAAGTGGCTTTCATTTCGAAAGTCATTACAATACATAGAGTTTTGCCAAAGACAACTTCTACCACCCAATGCATGTGGGATAAAGTTTGTATTGAACCTGTCAGATACAACAAACTAAACAAAAAAGTACGCAAAAAAGAGAGAAACAAAATGCTTTTTATTATCTTCACAATGCTCCTTCAAGGTAGCAACCTCCAAATAGAGCATACACTCCTATCACAAATATCCAAAGTGCCTTCCATTTTGAAAGTCATTACAATATATAGAGTTTTGCCAAAGACAACCACTACCATCCCATGCATGTGGGATAAATACTATATTCTAATAACTAGTTGGATGACTTACAAAGCATATGCATCCTATATTTAATACTACCTAAGGGCGACTTACAAAGCATATGCACCCACTAATACGAGCTAACGTATAGTAGAATAGGGTTCATAGCTTTGCTTCCCACTTCAAAAAGTTATCCTCAAAACTTGACATGAGGAAACTTAGAGAGAATGCTAGCAAGCTCACATGTGGCATCTTCAAGTTGCATGCCCTTCCACTAAACTAAAAACTCCTCAATAACATGATTGCAAATGTGCTTGGTGTGTTTGTCCAAAATAACCTCAAATTCTAAAAAATATGTACCTCTCCTCATCCAATGTAGGTAGCTTTGTCAAAGTGCGAGCAACAATCCCAATCACTTTCTTGAGACAAGAGACATGAAAAACTAGGTTGCTTTGAGAAGACAATGGGAGTGCCAATTTGTATGCCACCTCACCAACACATTGGATCCCCTAATAGGGACCATAAATCTAGAACCCAACTAATGACCACAACTGTCTTGTAAAGAAAGTTGCTTGTAGGATTGGAGACATCAAAAAAAAAACATTCACAAATGTTAAAGGTACACTTTATCCAATCTCAATCCAGCTATTGTTTCATGCAACTATGTGCCAATGTCATATTGGCCTTAAGTAGTCAAGGGATATCTTCATACTTGGCCAAAATGTTTTCAATTGTTGCAACCTTGGAAGAACCTAAAACATAAGTACATAACAAAGGTGGGGGAGTACCGTAGGGGGCCTCATAAGGAGTCAATTTGGAGGCACTAAAATAAGTAGTATTGTATCACCAGTCAATTGGAGGTAACCACCTAGCCCATTGTCCTTGTTTCTTAGACGAAAAAAAATGCAAGTCTCAAGGCATTTGTTTACAATCTCAATTTGACCTTCAATTTGAGGATGATAAGCCAAACTCATGTTCAAGGTAGTGCCCTACAACTTAAACAACTCTTGCCAAAATTTGCTGGTAAAAAATGAATCACGATCATTGACAATATAGTGAGGCATACTATTGAATTTGAAGACAAACTCCAAGTAGTCTTGGGCAATCACAACAACAATTTGAGGGTGAAATAATGCACAAAAAAGGGCATATTTGATCAAGCAGTCCACCATCACCAAAATGACCTATTTCCCACTTGAGAGTGGAAGCCCCACAATGAAATTCGTAGAAACATCAATCCAAGCCTTATCAAGGATAGGAAGTGGCTACAAAAATCCTTGAGCTTTGAGAGTTTCCCCTTTATTCCTTTGGCGACATCACATTCAACTACAAATGCCTTGTGATCTTGCTTAAGGTCATCCCAAAATAAATCCCACTTCACTCACTTGAAGGTATTCTAAAAAATTGTATGTCCTCCAATAGGGGGGGAGTGGAATTCCATTAGTAATTGAGGCTTGAGTGAAGAGTTGGAAAGTAAATAAATCCATTCTTGAAAGTTGAGGACTTGACATGTCCAACAAGTTCTTAACATAGACTATGGATCCTATTCCAACCACCTACTGATACCTTGAACTCTAGGGTTAGTAGCCCATTCACTCCAAATCTCATCTATCCAATTTGGAACCAATACAAAAGAAGAGAAGATGGAGCCTTCATCTTCATATTGACAAGAGAGGGCACCTACTACCATATTTTCCTTGCCCTTCCTATAGACAATCTCATAGCCTAATCTTAGCATATGTTACACATTTTTGTTGTTCAAGGGAAGACACCCTTTTCTACAAAAAAAAAAATGTTTCAAGCTATGATGAGTTATTTTTATCTAGAACTTGTGGCCTAATAGGCAAGGAAGCCATTGTTGGACAACAAGGAGAGTAGCCAACATTTCTTTTTCATATGTAGATTTAGCTAAATTACAACCTATGAGTTGCTTGTTAGTGAAGGCTAGTGGACAACCTTGCATCAACATCACATCAATGCCCAGCTAAAGGCATTACATTCCAAAAGGAAGGGTTTGTCAAAATCAAGTAGGGCCAAAACAAGAATGGGACGCGTGACCTTTTTTAGAGCAATAAAGGCCACTTCAACTGATTTAGAGCAAACAAAGTTCTTTTTGAACGAAGTTGTCAAGGGCTCAACAATTTTACCATAATTACAAACTTACTTGCAATAGTACCCTATCAAGCTTAGGAAGCCTCACAAGCTTTTGACTTAGGTTGTACTCTTGCAATATTACAATCCTAAACACCAACTTGCGAAACAATATGGACCAAATACTCCACATGTTGAACTCCAAAGACACTTCAAACACTTGGCAAAGAGAGAATGCTCTTGTAAAATCTTAAGGGCAATTTCCACATGATGAAGATGATTGATCAAGGTCTGACCAATAAGAATTTGCATAGGCAGCCACGAAACACTATGTTCACGAGGCTCTAAAAGTAAGATGGGGGCATTGGATAATCCAAAGGGCATGACGAAAAATTCATAATGGCCTTCATGAGTCTGAAAGGCAATTTGCAAATATTAGCTTCTTTGACCCAAATTTGGTGATAGCCTAAACAAAGATCCAATTTCATAAAGAATTGAGCCTTGAAGAGCTCATCCAACAAATCATCAATAAAAAGGGTAGGAAATTTATCCTTGATGGTTAATTTATTCAATTCATGGAAACCAAGAAAATCTGCCAACCCCCATCTTTCTTAGGAACCATAATTATAGGAGAGGGGTAAGGACTATTACTAGAGAAAATGATATGCACCTTTTGGATCTCCTTCACCATCTTCTCAAATTCATTATTTTACTGAAAAAGGTATCAATAGGATCAGATATTATGAAGATGGCTACCAAGGATGAGGGGAATGGAATGATTATGGAACATAGACGGGGTAACCCTTTGGGTTCCTCAAATACTTGTTGATACTTATTGAGGAGGCCTTGCAAATATGGCGGAGAAGGGGAAAGAGGATGAGCCTCTAAAGAGAGAAATTGGGCTAGAATACCAAAACATCATTTTTTCAACAATTTTTCCATACGTTGGGAGGTGGGAGCTAATCATCTAAACCTTACATGCCTTCAATCCTTGTAATATATAATCTTGGCCATCACAATGGAATTTGAGCTAGAGCTGGGAGTAGTCAGAAGTGATTGGACCTAAGCTTTGCAACTACTGAACACCCAATACCACATATGTTCCACCTAAGGAAGAAGAAAAAAATTTGTGGCCAATTGATAGTCCCCCAATATAAGCTTGACATTGCAACACTTGCCCCCATAGGACATAGTAGTACCATTGGCCACCATTATTTGAAAATTATTGCAGACATGGACATAGCAATGTAGCACTCAACAAGTTATGAGTGCCACCACCATCTATCAAGACCACTAGTTTTTATCTTTTGATATAGCCAATAAGTTTAAGTGTTTGAGGGGAAGAGTAGCTTGCCAAAGCATGAATAGAAATATGAGCTTTAGGTGTGGATTGTTCATTGGAGGAAGCCAACACATCTTCTACATCTGAAAATTCCTTGGTCAATTAACACCATTGTGGAGTCAATGAGATACAAGTGTTGCTCTTGACACTTGTTACTCTTTTCCCATGTTTGATCACAATTCTAACATAATACCTTGACCTTTTTCTCCACTATCTTTTCTTAGGAGAGCCTATGAATCATGGTTGGTTTAGTTCCACTATCTAATGCCTCTTTTTAGGTTTGAAAGACGAAGAACTGATGACTTTCCACTAGGATTTAAATTTGTCCTTTGCAAGCCTCACCAAGGATAGAGCATCACGATAGGAACCTAATTTAAACAAGGAACATCCAATCGAACATCTTCTTTGAGACCACTACTAAAACAACTTAAAAAAAAAAGATTCCTCCAGGCCATGGATTTGGTTCACCAAATTCACATAATTTAGTGAGGCACCAAGAAAGTCTTCATAGGCACTGGGCCAAAGCAAATTACGACTTCCTTGTAAATGTTTGACTAGGTGAGAAATGTGCAATTCCTATCCAACTATTGAATGGATTCTTTTTCTAGTGAAAAAATGCAATTGAAAGCTTTTGATCCTATGGAATTTGATGTACTCCAAAATAATGATTGGCACTATACAACCAACTAGTGGGTTTTTATCATCAAAATTGTTGAAGTTTAGTTTAGGGGGACATGGACGGCCACCCTAATTGGGGGAGTTGGATCTTGTTGTAGGAGTAGAAGATTGGCCTTTGTATACCCTTGAGAGGATCATTATCAACTGTGTACCTAGTGTGAGTGAGGAGAGCATGTCATTGAAGTTGCTTACCTCTACTTGAGTTTCCTAGAGTGTTGTTTTGGCCTCCATCTGCACTTGATCAAAGTAGTCATTGAGAGATTGCAAGCAAGCTCTAATGGGTCCTAAGAATAGTGACTTGCCATCATAGTGATGAGCACGAGTTAGTAAAAACAAATGACCTAAGATATATGGGACAAAGATGTAATGTCCCCTTCTTGCACTTGATCAGTATGAGCTTTCCATTAGCCTATTCTAGGGTTCCCGTAGGCTAAGTGGAATTGGTTAGGGAACTCGAGGCCTGTGTTGGGCTTTGTGGTGGTTTTTGGAATTTTCCAACAGGGGTTATTATTAATAGCAATAGCCATTTTTAGCACTTACTATTTATAATAAGATTCAGTGTATCAAATTGTGCCAGTTTGGTGTTTGGGCACATGTAATTTTTTTAGCAATTTTCTATTTTTAGTAAGTGTATTTTCAGTAGCTAGTCTAGGCCTCTATTTCTCCAGTAGTGCAATATTTTTTGTTATGGCATTGGTGAGTGCTAAGGGTGATTGAATTAATAAATAAATTATTTGTCACTTAAGTTTTGCTATAAAGTTACTTTATAACTTAACTGAGGGTCGTGAGTTCATAAAAAGGCCCCTTGTCTCACGCCTAGCAAAAAGGTAAATTTAAGTTGTTTTTTAAAAGCAAAATATTAGCCTCCAAAAGTGGATGCCAAGTTTGGGAGAGACATAAGGAAAAATTTAAAATAAAGCAAAAAGCTCATGAGGGGGGGCGTAGCATCCTTGGAGGGTAAGTGAAATTTGAAAAGTGTTGCCCTAATTTCCCCTCCTCTTCTATATATTCACCTTTTGGGCTCTCATTTGGACATCTCTATTTTGGCAACATAATGTGATGTTGTTGGATTGTCTCCAGCTTACCATTTTCTGCTAATTGAGGACAAAAACCCTCATCTCTAGTTTCCGGTTTCGATGGTGAGAGATCCACCCTAGCCGGTTGAAGTGATTCTACCTTAGAGATCACCTTGCATTTACAGAGTTTATGATATTCATCATTTTGGTGGAGTTATGAAGATTTTCTTCGTATTTTGATATAGGTTCGAAGGCTTTGGTTTGGTGAATGAATTGCATCTTTTTAGAGTGTGTTTGGTGATGTTATTTCAAAGGTCTGATATACTTTTCTGAGTTCTGGAAAGTACATTTTCACAGTGGCTGGAAGCACAAATCTGTTCGCAATTTTGTATGTGGGAAGCGCACCATTCTGGACATTGGTTCTATGGATCCGTTGCATTTGGGCACCCCATTTTGAGTGGTCATTTGCAGCTTTTGGTTGAGTACTGATTTTTAAAGACAAATCACCCCTCCTATGGAGCGGTGCCAGTCTGGAGTTGGGGTTCAATCAGGTCTGCTGTTATCAGGGTCTGAAATCTGCACTTCTTGGGTCTATAGTAGCTGCTCTTTGAAAGGCAAGTGCTGTAGTTGGTTTGTTCTTGTCATAGCTTCCTCCTTGTGAAAGTTGGGAATGTAATGCTGCTTATATATGACTGAAAAAGCTCTGTACTGGACTGTTATCGGGTCTGAAACAAATTTCCTAAAAGTCTGGTTTCAATTGTTATTCATTCCCAATATGATATGTAATAATTTTAATTATGAAATGATACAAAACATGTTTATTTCCTCTTTATGCAATGTTTTCTACATATCAAAGATGCAAAACATGTTTATTTCCTTTTTACAACATGTCTGAAAGGGATTGAAACACAACACACTCTGCAATATCCGTTAAACATACAAAAAAAAACAGGGAGTGGTTATTACAAAGATCAAGAAGCAAAGGAAAGCGCAACTGTGAAGAAGCCTAAAGGGTGAAAATGAGGAGCTTGGCCAAAAAAAAGGGTCAGTCAAAATTAAATGGCAAATTGACCAACTCAAAGAAACAAGTATAATAGGATAATCCACCAAAGGGGGTAAAAGTTGGCCCCATACATTTTTGTAAACACAGGCCTGACATTTTTTTAACTATTTAGATACCCTTTGGCTTGAATTGATTCCCATTGAAATTTTGCTTCAAAAATTTCAATTCTAAGAGCAAGGAGGCAAATTGAACTAATGACCAAAAAAAAATCTATAGATCTAGAAGAATACTCTATAATCTAAAGATGTGTTATTGTGCAGAGCGCAATGTTAGCTATCTAACTAATACCAAATACCATATACCCAATACCCAACTACACCCATAGCCCACTATCCCATCTCCAAGGTGCACAATAACTCCCTAGGGCTGAAGGTTACCTAGGGCTAGGCTACTAAAAATCCTAGGGGGTCTTTTGATATACCTGCAAGTACGTAGAAGCCTACAATCATATACAAAGGTTGTCTAAGGTCTAGGTATTGGAGCCAAACTACAAACTTCATCGGACCTTTTCTGGGGAATCCAACTTAGCCAAGAATGATAGATCTTTTGAGGATATTTGCAAACCCCCGACACAAGCTTTCTAATCTAAAAAGAAAAATAAACTACTTTCAAGAGAACAAAATTAGCAAAAACTTGAATAACATATTTAATGTGGTTGTAGCTATAACCACTTTCAAATCACCAAGATCCCTCCAAGGCAAGGTGAGAGCATAAGGTGGATAGTTACAAATGGCCATAAATTGGTAATACTTCTTGCAAAAACAACCTTGAAAAGAACTCTGATACATCTTATAATGAACTTGTAAGATAAAATAAACAGAATACACAGAAGTATGCAGAAAGGAGAAAAACAAAATGCTTTTATTATCTTTGTAGAGCCACTTCAAGGATGCAACCTACAAATAGAGCATACATTCCAATTACAAATATCTAAGGTGCCTTCCATTGGGAAGTCATTACAATATGTAGAGTTTTGCCAAAAACAACTACAACCATCCCATGCATGTGGGATAAATACTTTATTTTAACAACTAGTGGGATGACTTAAAAAGCACATACATCCTCCTTTGTTTAATACTACCTAAGGGCAACTTACAAAGCATATGCGCCCAACTAATACTAACATATAGTAGAATGGGGTTCATAACAAAGTTCCTTCTCAAGTAACTGAACTGCAACTAGTGAACTTGTCAAAAGAAGTACCTATAATAATTTCATAAATTATCTTTCCAAGAGATAATACTAGCATTTAGCATTAAATATTGCTCAGACATTGTCAAATATAGGAGATCCTAAAAAATTTAGTAAATAAATGTGCATAAAACATTTAATCAAAAACAAGCATAAAAAGGCTTGGAAAGAAAACCATCAAGGACAAATAACACATATTGTTGAACAAGTTGAAATCTTAGCAAAACGATTGGGGAAATGGAACCAAACTTACCATGAATGTCAAAAAAATTATTAAATAGTCTGGTACCTTTAACATAGGCGCCCCCTCCAAATGGGTTTATTAAATTCAACATGGGAAGTGACTTTGAAAGAAAATTCTAGTAGCTATTGAAATGGAGGCATTGTAAGGAACAAAATTTAGTAAATAAACGTGCATAAAACATTTAATCAAAAACAAGCATAAAAAGGCTTGGAAAGAAAACCATCAAGGACAAATAACACATATATTGTTGAATGAGTTGAAATCTTAGCAAAACGATTGGGGAAATGGAACCAAACTTACCATGAATGTCAAAAAATTATTAAATAGTCTGGTACCTTTAACATAGGCACCCCCTCCAAATGGGTTTATAAAATTCAAAATTGGAAGTGATTTTGAAAGAAAATTCTAGTAGCCTAAGTCACCATGTTCGGCCAATTTCAACATGAAATTCGAAATTCGTCGAATTTCAAAAAGGTTGAAATTCATTCAAATTCGAACGCATTCGTCGGTAGGGTTTTTTTAAGGTTTTTTCGTTAGAAAAATGAGGCGATGTTTGATATCGAACCACCTCCTATTTCTGGCGTCTGCAACTCTCAACTGCGGCCGGCGACGTCACTCTTTGCTCTGGCGTCTCAACTCTCAACTGTGTGCGGCGCTCGAATCTGCAATTCCCGCAAAACCACAACTCTTAGCTTTGCCGTTGTCGCAAGTCTTCCGTCGTCGAAGGTTCAGGAGTTTGTTTTTATTTATTTTAAAATTTTAGGGTTCGATTTGTTTATTATAAACCTATAGAAAAATTAGTAGGAATGATTTTTAATATTAAGTAAACTATATTTAATATTTTTTATTTGATTTACTATTTAATATTTTATTATTTTATTTAGTATTTGATATTTTTATTATTTTGTATTTTATTTACTTATTATTTATTAGTGTTTACAGTTTAGTAAATTATATTAATATATTTATTAAATTATAGACTTTCTTTTATAATTTTATTAATATTTAATATTTTTATTAATATTTAGGGTTTATTAATATTTAGTATTTTTATTTTGTTTTTTAAGTTAATAAAAATATGCTAAATATTACTTATATAATTATATTTATAAAAAAAATTAAAAAAATTGCATATGGTGAATTTAATCCGAATTTTATACTTTTCGAACTTTTTCCTTGTCGAATTTCATCCAATTTCAATGTTGTGAACTCTCAATTGAACCTAGTGACTTAGCTAGTAGCTATTGAAATGGAGGCATTGTAAGCAACATTGGATACCCAAATATTTTCTACACAATTAAGCACTAACATCACTGCAAAAGTAGAAGATATGAGAAAAGGGATGAGAATTGAATTAGGTTTACAAATCCAAGAGCTCATTGTGGAGGGTGATTTGACTTTCATTAAAAATATAGACATAAGAGTAAGTCTTGAATAGGAGACAAAAACTATAATTGAACAAGTTATCTCTCTTTTTTCTAGATATAATAGTTGGGGTGTGTATAAGGGCCCCACCATTGAAACTAAACAAGGTTCATACAATATAACCAAAGCCTTCCAAGAGAACATTATACTATAGCTAAACCTAATCTACCAAGATATAAACATACTAATAAACTAAATGGATAGGAAACTACAAAAGGCTCAAAAGCCAAATTTTGCATGCACATAAACTCCAAACAAAAAACCACACCACCTTCCAATAACCTCCCACCAATCTCTACCAACTTCTACATCCTCACGATCCATCACACATTCTTCAAACCACACTACCAAACCAAACATTTCTTCCATGGGGTAGGCATTTTGCTATACACACCTAACAGAGGCAAAAACCTTAACGTGAAACACCAATCTTGGTGGTGCCTAGCACAATGCAAGGAGCTCCCACAAAAGATTGGGTGAGGAACCATTCCTATAAGTAATTCAAAGCACCACTAACACCTTGCCAATATTGTAACAAAAGGCTTGTAAGACTCCCTCATCTTGTTGAAGCTCATCTAATTCCTCCTACTGGTACAACTAGGCTACTACCAAGTGCACCTATTCTTCATGCTCTAGCCCTAATTCTTCTTTCCATTTAACTTCTCTTAGCTCATCACTTTCACTACCTCCATGTCACCAAACAAGTCAAGTAAGAAAATTCCTACCCTAAGTTCCATATTAGGGACAAAGTGAGCCAAAATTTGTATAAAATCCCCTCTCAAAATCATTTTCGACACACTACCAAAGTCCAATCCCTTGACATCAAGCACTCTCCAAATAAAACCTAATGCTGCCTCATTCTCAAAGTGCAAAACTCACCCAAGGCAATGAGTCAACACACCACCACCATTTTTTATACCATTCTCTTATCCACTCTTCTTTTAATCGCCATACTTCCTAAACACATAATGCTAGCACTTGCAAACATACACACAAGAATGCCAAACTCCAAACCAACATTGCAACCAATGAATGCAATTAGGCACTAAATGAACTCCACCTTTATGGATTCTAATGCTCCTTGATTTCTCACACAAACAATATATTGCCTATATGCCAAAGTCGGTCATAGCTCTAATCAAATACAATTCCCATATGTTTTTAAATGTTAAATCTCTTGAGCTCCGTGCATCAAATCTTCTTAAATGTATAGAAGCCAATGCCTTAATAATCTTCTCCACCAACAACTTCTTACAACTTAATATAACATGGAGCTTACGGATGCCTCTCTTATACAATTGAAATCAAGAATGGAAATGCATATTGTTCCCCAAATCTAGCCATATAGAAGCTTGAGTACTATACTCAGTTGTAAGAGGATCTTACTCTACACCCTTGTTAGCTAAATAGTTTGCTGCTGCATTTGCACTTCGCCTAGGCAATGAATAAAGCTTGTATCAAAGAACTTTTGTTTTAGACCCTGTGCTTCTTCCACAAAGCAATTAAACCTCCAACTAGGACTAAAACCTTGTTTCAGTGCATTTATAACTCTTATAGTCTCCTTCTATGATCACCTGCTTAAATTTAATGAAACCACTATACCCTTTCCTACAATTAATGCCTCCTACTCAGCTTCATTATTAGTTTTGTTGCCAAAGGACAAAGAACCTCCATACAAAACCTTGACGTTAAAGTCTCTCAAAATAACTGCCAACTTTTCCTACGTTACCCTTGGAAGCTCAGGGTTTAAGTAAGAGTTATATTTTTCCCTAAGTGCTACATTTAATCACGTTATGACCCTTATTTTACTTCCTTCTTTTTCTCTCATGATGCTTAAATTGAGCTGATTAGCTTTATTATTTATAATTTTATACAGAAGGAAGTCAATCCATCTCTTCATTTTGACTTAGCATATAAATGTCATAAACTATGAGCTTCAACTAGGATCACGTTGCCTCTTAGCATTTGGGAAGTATGATTTGAATTTTCTGCATGGCTGTTACAGTTGTTTCACTCCAGATTATGATTTGAATTTTTCTACATGGCTGTTGCAGTTGGCTCACTTCAGATTATGATTTGAACTTTTCTGCATGGCTGTTGCAGTTGGTTCACCCCAGCTTGAGCTTCTTAGGGGTTTACCAACTTTGTTAAAAAAAATTACAGAAAAATGGAAAGATAAATGAATCAGTGCACTCTTTACCTCCTAAAAATCTAATGTCTCAAGATATTCCTCCAAGTCCAAGCAACAAACATTTCTATTCTATTTCCATATTAAAAGACCTTCAAGTGCTGCTAAAATGTCTACCAAGTATTAATGATTATTCAGTTTAGACCTTGGAGTTTGGAGAGTATTTCTTTCTGATGGCTTATTAAGAGCATATAGACAGTAGGCTATTTCATATTGAGGCAAAGATTTCAAAAGGGTAAAATAGCAGTTCATATACTGCAAAAGGCATTGAGGCTGCTGGTTGAAAGACCTAAGAGTAGCATGCTATCCAAGAGTAGTCCATTGTGAACAGCACTACTGTTGAGGTAAGTTGTTGGATTGTATGTAAGCAAGTTAGATCAATATAATTTCCTTCAGCCATTTCACAATTGTTCTATGCTCTGTTTTTGGCCTATTTGCTGCTGTTATTTTATTATTTGGGCCTGTTCTTACATGGTATCAAAGCTAGAAATCTTCTAACAAGGTTAAGATATTGCTGGATTGATATTTGTTTAGCAAGATAATCTTTGAAGTGGTTCAACCTATTTGTTTGAGGGTTTTTTTTTTTTTTTTCTGACATGGTCTCTACAAATGAAAGTTTTCCAATCTTTGATGGAAGTAGTTTCGTGGATTGGAAGACTGCAGTTAAGAATGCTTTGAGAGAAAAGGCTCTATGGAGTATAGTGAATAAAGAGATTGGAGAACCTCAACAAAACAAAGAAAAAGAGTTATGGAAATGCACATTGGAGCAAGCTACAGGAATTATTGGTAAGGCCTTGAGTCCCAATCTTAATAGAATGCTTGTTGATGTTGATAATCCAATAGAACTATGGGAAAATTTAGAAAACGATTATAAAGATGCAGATATTGCTAATGTGTTCAGCATAGAAGAAAAATTGGTGAACATAGGCCCAACTGATTTTGAAAAAATGGTTGATTACTTTAATGAGGTTACATATTTAAATGCCTAGTTGAAGAAAATAGGTGTTGAATATGCAAAGAAGGATTTTTAGCTGATCACAATGGTTGAAAGTAAGCTTCCCCAACCTTACAAGGTATTTAAAAAATCAAGGAAAAAGGTTATTCAGTTAAATCCTAATACACCCCAACAAACTTTTGATCAGTTTTATAAGTCAGTTTTAGATGAAGAGGCTCAGCTTATTCAAGAAGGTTACATTAAGAAGAATCATGCGTATGCAGCTAAGGGTAAATCATTTTCTAGATATGTTGATGGAAAGAAGAATTGGAAAGGATATAATAAATTTCGAAATAATGATGGATCTAACTAGTTTTCTAGAAATGAAGATGTAGAAAAGCAGTTGGAAAGAAAACCCATTATTTGTAGGTATTGTGAAGGTGAGAATCATATGGAAAAAATTTGTTTGAAAGAAGAGGAACAATGAAAGACAACAATACAAGCCTAAGCAAGAATGGTTTAAGGAAAGATAGATAAACAAAGTTTTGTAGCCATCTCTAGGCAAGTCAAATCAAGAGTAGAGGTAACTTCTAAACCCAAAAATACATCTAGCGTAAAGGGAGGATACTTTGCTTCAAATTCCAATAAAGAATGGATTTTAAATTCAAGAGCATCTTTTCACATGACTAGAATTGATCTTTATTTATTGATTTTCATGAAGGAAAGAATTTAGATCAAGAAATCACTATTGGCAATAAAACAAACTATCAATTCTAGGAATAGGGACTATTAGTGTAACAAATGGAACTTTGAAAAATATTTTACTGGTTGAAGGATTGAGGGTGAATCTTATTTCAATATATAGAATTACTTAAGGTGGATATGAGCTTCTTGTTACTGCTGATCAATTTATTGTAAGAGATAGAAAAGACCCAAAAAGTGTTATTGCTATTGGTAGAATTGACCATAACGAGAGACTCTTTAAATTCATTGGATTTGTTGATATGAATACACACTCTCCCATGCTTTTGTTGCTTAAAATGATTATATGTCAAAGCTATGGCATGCTAGACTTGGGCATACAAATTATAGAAAATTACAAGACATGGTTAGAAAGAATATGGTTAGATGATTAACAAAGATTTCAGCATCTAGATCCTTTTGATTTTGGAAGAGCATGGAGAACAAGTAAACCACTACAACTCATTCATAGTGATTTATGTGAATCGGGATATCCTTCCATCTCAGGTGCCAGGTACCTTCTCACTTTTATTGATGATTATAGTAGATAAGTATGGGTTTATTTTCTTGAAAGGAAAAGTTAAGTATTTGAGGTCTTTCAAAGGTTTAAGGCATCAGTTAAAAACCAAAGTGGAAAAAGAATTAAATGCCTAAGGACAAACAATGGGGATGAATATTGCAATTATGCATTTGAATCATTTTGTGAAAAATATGGCATTAAGGTACAAAGAACAGTTCCGTATAGCCCTCAACAAAATAAAGTAATTGAACGGATGAAAAGAACTCTTTTAGAAATGGCATGTTGTATGTTGCAATTTAAAAGTTTGCATAATAAATTTTGGGGATTGGTTGTCTCTTGTGTTGCACATATTGTGAATAGAATACCCACCAAAGCCCTCACAAATGTCACTCCTGAAGAAGCATGGAGTGGAAGAAAGCCTCACATCGGGTATTTTAAGGTATTAGGGTGTATTGCTTGGGCTCACATCCCAGAAGAAAACAGGAAAAAGCTAGAACCAAAAAGTCATAAGTGCTTATTTATGGGCTATAGTGAAGAGTCAAAGGCTTATAGATTGTATGATTTGGAAACAAAAAAGACCTTTATTAGCAAAGATGTAAAGTTTGATGAACATTCACAGCTTACAGGCACAAATGATTTCCACATTTCAGATATTCTACAAAGAAATGGAAATTCTATTAACGAAGATGATAAGAGCACTACTACTAATGAAGATGATATAACTAATAGTAGTGATGAAGAAGAAGACCTTCTAGCTAGACAGAAGACAAAGAGTATTGAAGAGATATATAGACAAAGCCCAAAACTCCAAGGAAGGAATGGCAGTGCCCTCATAGCAAAAGTCTTACAAATAAATGACCCAATCTCATATGAGCAAGCTAGAGGGAAGAAAGAATGGGTGAAAGCCATAAAAGAGGAATATGATGCCTTACCAAAGAATAAAACTTGGGAACTTGTGCCCCTTCCCAAACGTAAGAATGTTATTAGTTGCAAATGGGTTTACAAGACAAAATTCAAATCTAATAGAGCCATAGAAAAATACAAAGCTAGATTGGTTGCTAAGGGATTCAATCAAAAGGAAGGTGTTGATTATGAAGAAACATTTGCTCCTGTCATCAAAATGAATACAAAATTATTCTTTCTTTGGCAGCTAGTCTTGGATGGCACGTTCATCAAATGGATGTTAAAAATACTTTCTTAGATGGAGATTTAGCTAAAGAAATATACATGAATCAACCACCTAGTTTTACAGACGAACAACATCCTCACCTTGTTTGTAGATTAAATAAATCACTTTACAGTCTAAAACAAGCACAAAAAGCATGGAATGAAAAGATAGACAGATACCTGCAGCATCATGGATTTAAAAGGTGAAAATCTGATTCCAAATCTTTATGAGAAGAAAGTCCAAAGGTAAGATTATTCTTGTTGCAGCTCGGTAGATAATTTACTCATTATTCCGAATATTGGGACAATCAATGATTTAAATCAGAA
>VDFB02320582.1:44665-110752 GCA_007258455.2 Sequoia sempervirens | reverse complement strand
GTCATTTTCCTTCATTTCATACATAATCCTTATGCATCTGGGAGATGAATTTGTTTTCTTTCTCTTGTGGTATAATTAATCTTGTTCCTATTTTAATTTGTTCAAGTTTCTTGTTTTCTGATTAAAAGCATACTTATACCCATTAAAAAGTTAAATTTTATCATAGAGGGAGTTGTTCCTCTAAATTTAAGAGGAAACTCGCTAATCTAATAATGATCTTTCCAACTATTGGTTTATTTGTCGTTGCTCAACAAGGCAACTAAGGTCATTTTTCAAGGTAAGCTGCAGTGACAAATTTGTTAACCAACAAAAAACACGTGCATATATATGTTTTTAAAACAATGAAATATATTCAAATAATAATTTTTAGAATTTAGAATGTTGTAACTAATTGACTTTATCATGAAAATGCTAAAAGATAACCCTTTTTAATCTTTTGAAATGAAAAACGTCATACAAATCTTCACTTTTTGAATGTTTTCTACTAAAATATGCATACACTTTGACAAATGAGAACAACCTAAAATTGTACTCAAATCTTACAATGAAAGAACTTAGATCTAAACCCTAATTAGATTTGAAAATGTGTAATTAAATTCACAATACTTTTCAATTTTGTTTTTAATGTATAATGAACAAAGAATGCAAATACATAATTTTGAAAATGAAACAAATGCAAATCAACAGGATCTTCAAGTAGCCTAAATTTTTTATCAATTTTCAAAATTTATGTTTTAAAAATCGAATTATTGCAATCATAGAATTTAATAGTGTATGCAATTTTGGAATGAGCAAAAGATATGATTTCATACAACTATATTAGTGTAGAAAATTATAAAATGAGTGTATGCAATTTTGGAATGAGCACACCTTGGAGAGTGCCCCATCATTGTACCCCTCTTGCAATCCCTCATCTTCTCAACCATGGCTGAAAACATTCATGAGTAAATTGTGGAAAAAACATTAATTTAGTCATACTTAATATACACTGATATATGTAAATAGTCATAACAAAAATGTATCATTAGTAATTGAAATATCTAATAAACAATCATAATTATTTATACTAAATTATAGTACAACTGCATAATTATAAATTAGATTTCATACCACAAAACATAAGAAGCCAGACTAGTGCACATATGCTAAACAATCAATTATTTCTAATTTAGAAAGCATATAGATTTCTATTTCCTTTCATCCGATGCCTTAATGATGAGTGTATTTCTGTAGATATCCACTAATCTTAATTTTTCAGAAGATATTTCTCTTTTTGGTTCGATCTCTAAATGTAATACCCCCATGTTTCTGATACTATTTACTACTATTGTTTGCTTTATATGTTAGTGTGATACTGATTTGTGATGGTGACTGATTCATCATTTTGGTGTGTGTGGTTGTGTAGTTTAATTGATTGCTACAATTGATATTTTATTATTAATTATGATACTCTGTATGTAGGGTTTGGATTATTTTATTATGCAATGCTTTCTCTCGAATGTTTCATATGTCAATGTGATAATTCTATGATCATGTGATTTGAATTCTGTGTTACTTTATAATGCAATGGTGTAGTAATTAGTTATGATGCAGTAGTTAATTAGAATATTGTCTTATGATCAATTGGTTAGAAATGTTAGTTTGTATTGATATTGTAATTGTTAGAATAGATTAGGTGAGAGGACAGTGTAGCATCACTCGTTCACGAGTGCCCTGCTACACTGCGATTCCTTCTCACGGTAGGATGTTGAGTTTATATATTTATATGTATACATGTGCTGTTTGACGTTTGCTTGGATGCAGGATTGCAGGAATAAGTCTCGATTCCACCTGCTTCGGCAGGACAGGGCGAGCAATAAACTAGCCCAACGGGTAAAAATGTTGAAAAAGGGAGTAGGTTTGGAAGCGTCCCCGTCCCAAGTCCGTCGTCTGTTGTGAGTCATGTTATGACTGTGGTTTTCGTTCTCGTTGTTTGTGTAGTTTGTTTTGTTGAGGTATTCAGTTGATTTATAGTTCATGTTTATTTAATTAACCTTATTTTATAAGATATGGATTAAAGTTGTTTAGTTGTTTGATTTAATTGTGTGTTAGTCGAATATTAAATTTAAATATATTATAAATTAAAAAGTGATTCAATTTATTTAAAAGAGTAAATAATTATTTTTAATTAATAATGTTGACAATAATTAAATTAAATAAATATTGTTAAAGATAATTAAATAATATCTTTTTACTAATATTAAAATTAGCATAGATAATAGCTTGTTTAAATAAATTATTTTAATTACAAACTGTAGATAAATTTGTGCTTTTAAAAGCTGAAAAGGACCAATAGGAAGGGGGCTTTTTGTGAAAAGAAAGCAGAAGTGCTTTAAGGAGTTTTATTTTTGATTTATTATTTTGATGAGAAGATTATTCTCACACACAGAACTTCTTCTACTCTGTGGTTCTGGGATCTGAGAAGGAAAAATAAAAAGAAAAATAAAAGAAAAGAATTTTGGGGGGATTGTAAATTTTTGGAAGAAAATAATCGATTGGAAGATAGACAGATTCGAAAAGAGAGCTACAGGAGGCGCTCGAGAAGGATCTGTAGGAGGAATTCGAAAGGCTACAGAAGGATTTCTTCTGCAAACGAAGGACTCCAGGTTCCATAAAATTTATCATTTATTTAATTTATTTTTATTTCTATAAAGAAAATCATGTCTGTAATATTTTAAATTAATATTGTGTTTGAAAGAGGGTTTTGTTTGGTTATGTTATAATTTTGGATGATTTCTATTGAAAACCATACTAAATCTTCTGTAGAAAACTTTCATTGAACCTGTTCGAAACTTTTCAACATAGATGAGTAGTGAAAATTTATTATTGAAAATAAAACGAAAACCATCCTTGATTGAAGATCAAATTTATTTGTCTGATCTATTTTGTGATTATTGAAAAATCTGTTAAAAATGCTTACTGATTATATTTTGTATTTTCAAATTTGTCTGAAAGAAAACATTCTGTCTAATTTGTATCTGAACCTTCTCATTTAAAAATATATATATATATATATATATATATATATATATATATATATATTCAGTTCACTATTCAAACAAATATATATAATACTCAGTGTATTGTTAGAAATATATATATAAATAAAATAAAATAATATAAATATGTTTATATAAATTAAAAAAAATATGTTCATGAGTTTCTTTTGTTTCCGTGCCCGAATGGGCGAATTGAAATTATAAAAGGATTTTGTGAAAAGTAAAATAGAATTTTAAAAAGAAAAATTAATAAATAAATTTTATTTTAAAAAATTTGAATAAGAATGGGGCGGTACGGGGCGATACCCCGGCCACAATGGTGACCAGCGGCAGCATGCATGGTACAATGCCTGTGACCGACTGGCGCCACGGTGACCGGTAGCGCCACCGGCAGCCCGGTACAGCTGATACGCGCTGTGACCTATGAGTGGTATGACGGCCGAAGTGTCCCCACTGTGATGCCAGTCGCGTTACCCGCGAGGGAATGATAATGTTTAATTTGTTTTTTTTTTTTTTTGGTTTATTTTGTTTATTGTTATTTGTGCGTTTTTAACTTTATATATATTATATATTATTTTAATATATATTATATATTAATTAATATATATATTAATATTATTTAATATATATATTAATTTATATATTATATATTATTTAATATATATACTATTAATATATATTATTTATTAATTATTAAATATTTTATTAAAAAAAAATATATTTTTAAAAATAGAAGATTTATTGAATTTGTGACATACCTTTGGCAGAATGGATTTTACGAAGTATTTTATTTTTAATATTTTTATTTGTTTTTATTTAAAAGATGTATATATTTGTGTAATTGATTTATGAAATTTAATATATATTTTAATGTATAAATATATTTTAAGAATATGATATTTTGATATTCTGAATTAATGATATAATATTTATTGACTTGTAATGATTTAGTCTGATTGAGAAAATTAGGAGTAAACGATGTATTTGATTTAATTACTTATTTTCGAGTTGTGGATTTATTTAATTGATGGAATTTGTTATTCGTGGTTAACTGTATTATGGCGTTGTTTATTCTTAGTTATTCTCGAAATCATGCATGTTGATTTAATTTGATCTTCTTAAACTTGAGTCTAGGTCATGTAGAAAACCTTTGAGTCAACTTATTCAATTATAGAATTCTAAGTTGTGGATAGGACTTCCAGAGGCGAGGATTTTGTATTTTTGTGTTCGATCTTATACCTTGATGTTGTCCATAGGTTTTGGCTTCGGATGTGGTATTGGTGTATACTTGGATCGTAATCGGTTATGAATGTCATACATGTGATTTTAGGCGAGAGGGTTGTGCCTCGCGAGTGAGCCATTGTTGGTTCGATTTTCCTTGTTGATATAATCCTGTGAGTTGGATATTTTTGTGCTAGAGTGTCTAGAGAGAGTGGCTCTAGTGGGGGCCGGCGCACAAAGGGGCTGTCAGGGTAACCCACGTAGAGTTAGTTTAATCAGTGATAACTTAAGTAATAAACCACGGGTGGGAATCAAACACTAATAAGATAATTGTGAAGCCTCGTCCGCCTGCTAGTGCTATCACAGACTAAAGGGGACTGAGAAGGCCGTGGTTGGCAAGGTCATTACCTTGTCCTCACGAAAGGTCAATGACTCCGCATGAGTGACCCTATGGAGCGGTGCCTTGAGATAGGCCGTCTGGAGAACCATAGATGGAAGCGGCACCTTAACTTGGATGTCTGGAGAATCCATGTAGAGATGGAGGCGGCACCTTGTAATAGGTTGTCTGGAGAATCCATGTGAAACCATGCGATGACACTCTACTCTAACATTCTGTTTGTGTTGATTTACTGAAGTCCTCTGGAAGTGTTTTATTGATTTGTCTTTGGACATGGTTGGATATAGTGCATGATATTATGTCTTGAGTTTGATATTATGTTTGGAGTTTCTTCGATGTTGTGAGTGTGACTTGTTGTTATGTTCAGAAGTGTTTTGTTGTTGTTCTTTTTAGATTTGTCGTTGTTGAGTTGCTATGTGGTCTTTGGTGTTAAGATGTCTTCTTGAGATTAGTCTTTGTTTTGTTAGTCGTACTTGGTCGGGGACCCTTCCTTGCCTACTCTCAGCACGGGGGTGGTTGGGTGGAACGTGCTTTGCACCCCGTTGGGTTTCCCCTTCTGTTGCAGATGTCTCTTTTACTTGCAGGTTTTGGAAGATGATGATGATCCAGTTATTCTTATGTACCAGATAGTTGTATTTACTTCAGTTGTAATGTATTTCATGTTTTTATTGATGTATCGTCTCCCACGTGTGATGGGGTGACCTTGATGTAATTCGTATATGTAATTATTGAGATGTACCTTCAGTCTGTTGTATTTTATTATTACTTGGGATGTAATGTATATTCAAGCCTTGTATGTATTCATGAATTGTCACTTGTAACAGTTGGTTATGTTATGTTGTAGCTATCGAAATATGTAACACTCTATATCTTTATCATCATATGTGTGATCATATGTACTTATGTCATGAATGTAGTTATTGTTTAATAGATATCTTAAATGATGAAATGAGAATGAATGGATATATGTAACTGTTTATTTATGGTTTAATTTATTATTGTGTTATGGGTTAGAATAGTCATGTCACTTCGTGTACCCCATTGGAACAAGTTGTGCCTCTTGATATATTGTTATGTTGTAATACTTAAGTATGTTATTATATTCTTTTAAAAAAAAAAAATTGTTCCGTTGTTTTGGTTCCTTTGGGGTTATACGGTGACACTAAAACTCAATAATTGTTGCAAGCATCATTATTTCCTAATTGTATGATATCTATGTATGTGTATATTTCATTATATGTATGTGAATTTATACTTAATACTTCCCTTATCATTGATTATTATTCTCCTTCCTTATCTATTGTTCAATTAGTTGTTGATTGTGTCCATAATGACTACTTTACTAAAAGTATATTTATATTTGAAAATACTCCATGATGATCCCTTTGACATATTTTAATATTCCTCTTACACCACTCCTCCATGCCTCTTTTTTTAGTGGATGTGATCTCTCCCAAGGGAGATGTCTCTTCAAAACTCAGTGTTGCCCCTTTAATCAGTGACCCATCGATGTTGTTTAAGACTCGATTGCTATGATATATTGAATTGTTGTCTTGAATCACTATTTCTTAGTTTATAATGAATCACTACCTTTTTGGGACTTTCTTTATTTCCAAGTCAACATCTTTTCTCTTTTTGGGAGTGTTGTGCATAATGGGATTCCTTGTACAAGCCAATTTGAGTGAAGGATCTAGGTGTTCCATAGAAAAATGGCCCCTTGTCATTTTCATGGTCTTTTAGGCCTTTCTTCACGATGTTTGGTCTATTTTTCTTTGATTTATTGTTGCAATGTGGCTTGAACATGTACATTTAGGTCCTTAAAATTCAAATTATGACATCTTGTGAAGGTTTTGTGAAGTGTTGTAAAACATTTCTGCACTTTTCTAGACTCTATTCATTACAATTCACTTAAAAATCACCTTCTCATCACATATCAAGTCCTATTTTGAAGTGTTGTAAAGTCTTGTAACAAGATTTCATGCTTTTCTAGGCATAATTTCACTATTTACACCTTTCTTATGCTTTATTTGACCCCTTTATGCCCTTATAAGGCTTAATTAAGTGCATTTTTTAATATAAACCTGACAAATAACATTAAATGTGACTTAATTCCTGACACACATTTTCAAGCCTAACGTGGGACCCATTCACTATGGGTGGTGAATGAGTCCCTCTTGGCTCTAAATTCAAAATATTTCAAATTTCCTTTTGGAGTTTTATTCAAAATTACTTGATGTCGGCCTATGATGAGGTATCAATGGGTTACTAAGGCACAAGAATGAATAAATAAGTGTTTTTCTCCTTGTTTTACATCTCCTATAATCTTCTAACTCATTCAATCATTCAACTAGCATTTGAGCACTTTG
Organism: Sequoia sempervirens; assembly: GCA_007258455.2. Lineage (NCBI taxonomy): Eukaryota > Viridiplantae > Streptophyta > Pinopsida > Cupressales > Cupressaceae > Sequoia > Sequoia sempervirens. The sequence continues at coordinate 103,730 of VDFB02320582.1, read as the reverse complement.
CATCCTATAATCAAGCATCAATCAAGCATTCAAGAGCTGCCATTGACATATCTTCATATTTTCTTCAACAAGGGTTTGGTAAGTTGATAGCATTTTCATGTTATTTTTTATCATTCTCCTTCATTTCATTATTTCATTAAGGGTTTGATTACCAAAGTGGGATTTGACCAAGGAAAATCCCTATAACCTAACCCTTAACTATTTTTCCCCTTTTTCATGTGTGTTTGTAAACTTGTGTATGCATATTTGACAAGAATTTGGGTGTTGGAAAGTGGACAAGAAGTCAACAAAGTGTTTCAAGTCAACAACATCCTATTTCAAGCTTGGAGAAGACATTCTATCTATTTTTTGCAAGTTTGAATTTAGAAACCTAACAAGTAGACAATCTCAGATCTAGTGCCACAAAATTTTCCCTTGATTTCTCAAAATTTTGGGAGAGGACTAATTCACCATCAATGGAGAATGAGTCCCACCTTAAGGCTAGAAATCTAGCTTTTGTTAGATTCTGGATCTAGACACTCAGAAACCTGTTCCTAATAGTTTTCATTAGAAGTAGGGCTAATTCACCATCAATGGTGAATGAGTCCCACTCGTGATTTTATTTGATTTTAGATATCATTCAGAAGATTCTAGATTCTCCAATCTCTACCCAGGTGCACTTTCAATCAACCTCTTTCTATTTTTTTTATACTTGTTCATTCATAGTTCATTGTTTACAAACATCATTATGTTTTCCAACATTGTATAATTCTTAGGTTTTACATATATAATTAGTCAATTAGTTCATATAAATACACTTATATCATTTCCATTTAGTTCAAATAACATCATACATTACATAATTTGAGTGAACCTAGCTAGACTTTTGGCCCTACTTTCTCCTTTTAGGTGAAAAACCCTAGAAGTGCTAGAAGGGACAAGGGTGCCAAAAATCCATGGTTCATTTTGGTGAACCCACATATTGAACACTTTACATTTCTAATTTCAATTGCATCTTGCATCGTAGACTTCACTTGCATAAACATTCAATTAGGGTATTTTTTTGTTTTTGCATCCTAGGGATTCTTAACTTACATTAGCGAAAGACACATTTAGATTTCATTTTTGCATTATATATCATTGAAAAAATTGAACATCTACATCTGCATCCTTAATTGGAATCTAAAAAGCATTAAAATCACTTTAAATTTTCTAAAAAACATAAAAAATCTCATATTGGGACTCATTAGCCACCCTGGGCAAGTTAGTCCACCTGCATAGTTCATATTGCATTTTCAGACATTTTCTGGGTATTTCCTACATTTTTGTTTTCTATAGTTTCTTTCTATTTTTCTTTCCATGATCTTTGTTTTCAGTCATTTCTTGCATCTTAATTTACTTGCATCATGGCATTTTCTTTTAATATGTTTTGGAATTCATTAAAATCCTGTAGACATGTCCAATTATGCCTTTGGTTGTGACCCTAATGACCTTGAGTTGCCTCGTGCTCCTTCAACTCCTCTTGATTGTCCTCCTTGTGATGTAGACATCATAGGAGAAGATGATTCTAGCATGAACAAGTTCTACAATGATTGCCTTGATAACCTAAAATCCAATGCAGCCTTTTACCCATCCATGAAGCCACAAGATCTTCCTACTATTGCACCTCCTGATCATTTTTCATATTTACATCTCGAAACTCAAGTGGGACATACGATCCCTCCATCAAGTGGACCTAGTCCCTCTCAATGAACACACCCTCAACCATTTTATGATCACATCAAAAACACTCTAATAAACTTTGACGAAACATATGGTAAAGGCTTTACTATCCTAAGTAAACAAGGTTGTGACACAACAACTGAACATGACATTCATCAACTTCTTGAACAAAAACCAATAGAATATTTAAACACCATAGGCTTAGGATATCAAGATCCTTCTCATCCTAATAGAGCTCCTTTTGAATATTGGAGACTTCGAGATGATGGTATAGTGATCTTTGATTCTCCTCCTGACTTAAACATTCTCCTTCTATGTGAACAACCATTACCTGATTCTAATGACAAGGATGCTAGGATTCTTATGGGTCCTCTTCCTCCTTCCATTCATGAAAAAGGAGAATCTAGCAAACAAAAATGACCTTACAAGTTGTAAAAACTCAAGTTTCCTACAGATCCTCCACCTGAATGTGAAAGGAGACTTCAATTTCTTTTAAGCAAAGGTCTTATACTCTTACCACCTATGAATAGGTTGATCATTCATCCTAAAAAATCTAACATACCATTTTGCAAATATCATCGTGTTCTTGGACATTGAACTGTAGAATTTTGAACATTGAATGACATATTAAACAAGTATCACTTCACTGATACTGAGTGCTTTCCCATTATCCCTTAACACAAAACTATTTTTATCATGCCATTGTTTCCGAATTTTTTATTCTCACTATTGCATGATCCTTTCCCATCACCCACCTCGGCTCATTCTTGCCTTACACTTTGTTGGGGGAAAGAAGTTGTTAGCCTTGTCCTTGTAATGCACTTGTCTTTATCTCTTAACTATGTTATTCCTTTTCCACTTAACTACTAAGCTTGAGAAACCATTAACCTAGTTAATGGTTGACTTACACTTACATTACTAGCCCCTTTCCATTTTTATTTTATGTGTGTATCTTGTTCCCCATATCGTGCATTTAATTTTTTCCCTCTCATCGTACACTTCTAATTGTAGCTCTATTCTTCTATATGTCGAGTGCATCTCCTTTTTTGCTTTGGTTTTGTGTTTTCCTTTTGGGGATGACGTAAAGTGTTGAGACACCCTATGTCTCTTCCATGTTGACCCAAATGGTCCCCTTTTTTTAATCTTTTCTTGTGTTTTCCTTTTGGGGATGACGCAAGGCATTGAGACTAGAATGTCTCCTTCATGTTAACCCAAAAGATTTTGATTTTGATTTTCCTTTCCCTTGTATTTTCCTTTTGGGAATGATGCAAAGCATTGAGACCTCAATGTCTCTTCCATCTTGACCCAAAATGTACTTCATTTTCCTTTTTTTTCACTATTTTTGTTTCATTCTTCTATTTCTATGTGCTTTGGGGAATGATGACAGTTCTGAGCTCTTTTACAAAACATTGAAGCAACAAACATATTGACCCCAAATCCATAGATCCCTTATGTGTTTGGTGTGTTCCTTTATGGGGGGACACTCCCTTTTTCTTTTGTTCTCTTTTTCATTTACATGACGTAGCCTAACTTAGAAACATATGACTTGGCATAGGGATTTCTGAGTTGGCTCTCATATATTTTTTTTCCTTTTTACATTTTCTTTCCTTTTCTACGTTAAAATAATTTCTCATAGAACAATGTGTAGCAATTCCTTTAAGTGGGGGGCATACATTACCATATTTCATTTTGCATTCTTGGTTCTTAGTGCAACCTTGTCACTTCATATGATGTGTTTGCTCACTTTGTGGATGGCATTGGGTGTGATGTCCTTCATAAGTGTGATCTATCTTAGCATATTACATTCCTCTTGGTGGCCTGATGCAACACACTACATCCCCTAAGTTATGAATATTTTATTCTTTGATTGGTCTTCTCTTGGAGACATTAGACACAATGTTCCTTATATGATAGAACTCGCATAAACTTAACGTAACTCCTTTGAACACTTTTACATTTTTTCATTTTACATTTTTTCCACCTTGCATAATGCAACTTGCATGCCTATGGTACCTTTCTCTTTGCTCATGAGTTCTAAGCATACAAAGCTTTGCTTGTCTCATGAAGCATGGACTAACATTTTCTCTTGTGGCACCTTGTTAAAGTTATCAGGAGGTATAACTTTAATATGGTTGAGTAGGAAGCCCATTCAGTGACATGACTTTCCCCATAGCCACCTTTGTTTTTGTGAGTACATACCAACTAGTGTATGTACTTCACCCTTTGGGGTCTTCTCACCTGATTGAATGCCATGAGTTATGTTGCCCCAGAGTGAGTATGCATTCTCTTTTTCAGACAATCAACCAAGATCTAATCCACAACTAGTTGGGTCTTCTCACCTGGCAGACCGCCATGAGTTCCATTGCCTCAGAGTGAGTATTCATTATCTTTTTTAGACAATCAGACTAGGTCTAATCCACAACTAGTTGGATAGATGATCAAAGATCAATTTAATTTCCCTTTCAACATGTGTCTTCCTTTGTTCTTATGTCTAGTTTTCCATGGTATCTTCATCTTTGGGGCTTGATCATCCCTCTTGATCATTGTCATTCCATCTTGCTAACATAAGTGCATTGGGACATTTCTCTCAATATGCATGGCTACTTTAGTGTGAGTTTGAAGTAATTTCATCCTCTCACTAAAGTGGGGGCTAAATGTGCCATAGAAAAATGACCCCTTGTCATTTTCATGGTATTTTAGGCCTTTCTTCATGATGTTTGGTCTATTTTGCTTTGATTTATTGTTGCAATGTTGCTTGAACATGCACATTTAGGTCCTTAAAATTAAAATTTTGACATCTTGTGAAGGTGTTGTGAACTATTGTAAAACATTTATACACTTTTCTAGAACCTATTCATTACATTTCACTTAAAAATCCCCTTTTCATCACATATCAAGTCCTATTTTAAAGTGTTGTAAATTCTTGTAACAAGATTTCACACTTTTCTAGGCATAATTTCACTATTTGCACCTTTCTTATGCTTTTTTTGACCACTTTGATGAGCTTAAAATATGCTCATAATTTGGATGTTATGATAAACTTTTAATGTCTTTACTTTTGTTATTTCATGGCTGTTTAAACTTTGTTGAAACCTTTTATGGGGATATCCTATAGAATAATACTTTCATATTCCTGTAGCTCATTGTGTTGACTTGATTGCATTTATTCCTCGTTGACTCCCTAAAATGGCTAGTATATCGTATACAGTTTTTGAATGATGAAGTAGATTTAAAATGTGTGATTAATGAATAGATATCGTGTATGTGCCATACGTTTTTTCTTTTGCATCTGTTACCTTTTGTTTCGCAGGTTGTTGAAGAATGATCGAGTCAAGCGCAGTCGATCTGCCTTGCAGTAAAGTCCATTTCCTGCACAACTTCGAGGAGCTCTGGTGAAGACTCTTTGACCGAAACTATGGGAAAGAATTTTAATGATAGTCAATCTGGAAAGAGTAGAGCACTAGATTTTCTCCAAATTGGGTTGAACGCATAAATTCATTATGAAATCTGTTCCTTGATTCGGGGATATACTTTACTTCCACAAACTTTCTTTGATAGGGTTAGTTAGTTAGTTGCTCTCCTATTTATAAATAAAGTTCTCCTCCTGCGTGAGGGACACACGGAGAGGAGAGGATAGATAGAATGAGTAAAAGATGATAGTTAGTAAGTTGGAAGCATAGTAATAGCATATATCATGTAAGAGTCAGTATAATAATGAGAAACATAATCTGTATGATCAAAGACAGAGTTTGTTGTTAGTTTCCACATCAACAAAGCAATGTATACCATTCTGTTTTCATGAATAAAGTTCGATGAAGTTATGAGTTTAGCATCTGTGTAATTAGTAGCTGCTTGCTAAGGGGACCCACTTAGTAAGTATCTGTAGTTATTTAGTTAGTTGTTATTTTCTGTTGATCTTTAGTTAGCTTTCATCTTTGAAGTTTTCATACAAACTCAGTCTTATAGTGCTCCTGCAGCATAGAGAGTCCATCCCTGTGACTGTTCCTACAACATAAGGCCAGTTCAAAGTTTGTGTTTCAGTCGTAGTTGTTATGATTCATATCATAGTTGAGTTAAAGAATTTTGCATTACCGTTCTGTGGCTTAGATAGAATTTCTTTCCAGTATTATTTCTGCTAAGATTTGACCGAAACTAGTTCCTAGTGCATATATTTTGCCGCGCCATTTAAAGTCTACGTCCCCTGGTTTGACAAGTAAAATGGACGTCTATAGAAAGATATAAGTCACCTGTTGGAATGTCCAATTCCCAGGAAAGGTTTTACTATGATTTTCATATCCTTTTGTAGGCCCAAGCCATTTTTGGCACCGTTGTCGGGGATGGCATCTAGCTAGGAGTCTGTTAGATGTCATTTTCAGCATTAGTTTAGTTTGTTAGTCAAAAATTTTCAAAATCTTTCCAGCCACTACTCACCGTATTGCATGCATAGAAGAAGAAGAGACGCACTGGGAAGGTTTCTCCCTGAAAATTTGTTTATTGAACTACCATTTGATCCAGCTGATACTGAACCTAAGGAAAATCCATTCGCTCTGTTATTCCAGCAACCAGAAATGGCAAATAATCCACCTCCTGCATTTGAGTTTCCCATTGTTCCCCAGCAAGATACCGACAATCTCAAAAACATTCCCTCTTCTTTGCTTCCAAAGTTTTATGGCTTGGTTACGGAGGATCCAAAAACTTTTCTATTTGAATTTGATGTCCTCTGTTACAGTTATGACTACAACACAGATGCTCATAAATTGAAGTTATTTCCTTCCACCTTGAAGGAAGGATCTCTCAAGTGGTTCATGAGTCTGGGAAGAGGTGCTGTAGATAGTTAGGCTGCCATGCAAACAAAATCCTTGAAAAGTACGCGAATATTGTAAGAGTGCCAACAAAGGTGATGACATATTCCAAATTCAACAGAAGGAGGATGAAAGTCTGGAAGATTATATTTCTAGGTTTTTATTTTCACTAAAAGGAACTCAAACCATACTCTCAACGAGGACTCTCAGAAACTACTCTTTCTAAGGGGAATCAGTGATGCCTATATTGACGCCCTGGACCTGATGGGAGGAGGTGATATCACCTCAACTACCTTGGGATGATATAAAGAAAATATGTCTTAACTACTCTCGAGCAATAGTTAAGAAAGGTCGAGGTCATCATGCTACAGTGGGGAAGTCTTCTTCTGGTGGAGTTTCCTAGATGGAGATAACAAATTTGCTATCTAATTTCAAGCAGGACATCATTAATAATATGGCTACACAACTGGACACTATGCAAGCTCGTAAGAAACATGCAGAAGCTGAGGTAGTTTTGGCTGAGTTCTGTCCATACTGCAGAAAGAAGAAGCGTGATTGCAGATGCAAGATGGTGGCTAATTTGGAAGCTAAGCAATTGCCTACTGACTTCAAACCAGTAGAAGGTGATGATGATTAAGTGTTCTTTGTTGCGCAAAGGAGACCATGGGCCCAAAGACAAGGTATGCCTCAAGATCCCTTTAACTTTTGGTAATCCTCATTCTGGCTATAATAACCAATGGCAACATGCATATGGACCACCACCACCCTGGAATCCACCTCAACCAAGTTGGCCTAATTATCAGACCCCACAGTGGCAATCTCCTCAAGGAGGGTGGCAGCAACGACAAGGGAAATGGACCCCACCTTCAGTAAATTGGCAACAAAATCCTCAATGGAGAGGTCCTTAGCAATGGAAAAACCAGTCTCCTGGATTCCTGCAGCTTCCACAGCCACAACAACAGGCTCTCATGCCACCTCCTGCAGCAACTGCCACAAATCCTGGCCCTCTGAAGCAAACACCTATGTCTGCCCAGCCGTTGCCCAATCCCAATAATAAGCAATAGCAACAGCTACAGCAATCTGCATATCTTGCTAAAGCCAACCAATATCAAGCTTATGCCTTAAACGTTAATGACATCCATCTGAGGTCTAGAACTACTTTACCTGCTCCCAAACCACCTCTGATTACTGAAATACCAGATTCTCCCCTTGAAGAATCTACTGAACCTGCTATTCCTACTAAGCATATGCCTATACCTAATACAGTTTTTCCAGAACTTGTTTTGCAGAGACAAGACAAACCACCTTTTCCTTAGAGGTTGCAAAGCACATAATCTAAATCCATAGAAGAACCCACTTTTGACATTTTGGATCAGCTTAAAAATGTACAGATTCAAATCCCTTTATTTCAGGCTATTAGAGATGTTCCCATTTTTGGAAAAGCTATTAAAGAAGCATGTTTGAAGAAGCCTGGACGAAAGAAAAAGGATCCCCAAACAATTCATGTCTTAGGGAAATTGGCTGATATAATATTGGGAAATGTAGTCATTCCAAAGTATATTGATCCCGGAAGTCCTGTAGTGCAGATACACATATATGGCCAAGTTGTAAAAAATGTTTTGATTGACTTAGGTGTTGCCATTAATGTCATGACAAAGCATACTATGGACTCCTTGAATATTTCAAACATTAGGTCTACACCCACAATTCTGCAACTTGCAAACAGCTCCACAGTTAAACTTGATGGGATGGTGGAAGATGTAATTGTCACTCTTGAATCTTGGGAGTATCCTGCTGATTTCACAATATTATCAGTTAAGGCAACTTTAGGAGGGTATCCAGTTATCCTTGGTAGACCATGGTTAGCAATTGCTGATGCTTTTATAGGATATTGTTCTAGAGATATGACCATTTCTGATGGGCAGTCCACAAAGAAATGGCCTTGTATCTACCTGCTAGACCTCAACTAGATTTGTCCCAACCTGTTTGGCCAGATGTGGGGGAAGAGACTGAAGAAGCCAATTCTTTGGCTCAATTAATGATGCTTCAAAATGATCCATTCTCACAACTTCAGAGTGAAGATGCTTTGCTTTTTCAAATTCTACAATTTAACCATGATACGGGTAGTTCATCTGATTCAAGTGGCAATCATCATCAATGTTTCTTGTAGCAACTAGATTATGAGAGTTCATTGCCTAAACTTCTGACAATTTTTCATAACTTGCTTCCACAAGAGGTACAAACATTACCTATTGATTCTATGAGTAATCTCACTAAGCAGATAGAATTGTCTCCAGATCATTGTTTGAATGTTAATAGCAAGTTGTCATAGTCTCAAGAGGTTGACTTATTAAAAATGCTACAAGAACAGAATAAAGCTTTTGTATGGGAATATGGGGACATGCAAGGAATAGATCCTCGAGTTTGTACTCATAGAATATATATCAAAGAAGATTGTTCACTAGTTAGACAACCCTGAAAGAAGAGTAAATCCAGCACTTAGAGAAATAGTGAAAAGTGAACTTCAAAAGTTGCTTGATGCTAATTTTATTTACCCAATTTTTGACAGCCAATGGGTTTCTCCATTAGTCATTTTCCCCAAGAAAGGAGGAAAATGGAGAGTGTGTGTGGATTATAGAGAGTTGAACAACGCCACTAAAAAAGATCACTTTCCACTACCTTTTGTAGACCAAGTACTAGACTCACTGTCTGGCAAAAGATATTTTTCCTTTTTGGATGGTTACAGTGGGTACAATCAGATAAAAATAGCCCCTGAAGATCAAGATAAGACCACTTTTACCTGTCCATGGGGAACATTTTCTTATTCAGTCTTGCCTTTTGGTCTATGTAATGCACCAGCAACATTTCAGAGAGTAGTAATTAGTATCTTTGCTGATATATCTCATGAATGTATGGAAATTTACATGGTTGATTTCACTACCCATGGAGTCACATTTGAAGAAGCACTGATGAATTTAGAAAAAGTATTGAAAAGGTGCAGAGAGCAAAATTTATCTCTAAACAGTGAAAAGCATTTTCTGATGATGGAAGAAGGTATTGTTTTATGTCATCATATTTCAAAGAATGGAATTCAGGTTGACCCTGCTAAAATTGAAGTTATTATGAATTTACAAACTCCTGCAAAACAAAAAGATGTCAGAAGTTTTCTTGGTCATGCAGGTTATTATAGAAGGTTTATAAAAGACTTCAGTAAAATTGTCAGCCCACTTTATGCCTTGTTAACAAAGGATTCCCAATTTGAGTGGACAGAGGCCTATGAAAAATCCTTCCTATAACTAAAGGACTTGCTTACTAAAGCCCCTGTTCTTCAAGGACCAAAATGGAATTTTCCTTTTCACATACATGCTGATGCATCTGATTTTGGTATAGGAGCAGTTTTAAGTCAAAAAGAAAATTCAATTGAGCATGCTATCTACTTTATCAGCAAAAACCTTCAAGGTCCTGAGTTCAACTATACTGTTACAGAAAAGGAATTGCTTGCAGTAGTGTATGCTTTGAATAAATTTAGGCATTATGTCACAAGTTATCAGATATTCGTTCATACTGACCATGCAGCAATTAAGTACCTGATGAACAAACCTGCCATTTCTGGTAGATTGGTATGATGGCTCCTGTTGTTACAAGAATTTGATATCACAATCATTGACAAACCAGGAAGAGATAATATTGGAGCTAACTTTTTATCAAGACTTCAATCAGCTACACCTGATGAACATGAAGTTATTGATGATAGGTTTCCTGATGAACACTTGTTCTCTATTGTCTCACAAACTCCATGGTATGCAGACATTGCTAATTATCTAGCAGCAAACAGAATACCAGCTCACTTTTCCCAAAAAGAAAAGAAGTTGTTGATGGAGAAAAGTTTTAACTTTTCTTGGATCGCAAATTGTCTGTTCTATACTGGACCTGATCAAGTAATGCGAAGATGTGTAAGAGAAGATGAGACTTATGATATCTTGCACGCTTGCTATGATGAACCATGTGGGGGGCATTTTGCAGCAAAAAGAATAGCAATGAAGGTTCTTACAATAGGGTACTACTGGCCAACATTACACAAGGATGTTGTGGCCTATATAAGGAAGTGTGACATATGCCAGTGTATGGGAAGACCAACTAAATCAGATGAAATGCCACTATATCCGTAGGTCATAGTCACCCCTTTTGATAAATGGGGAATGGATTTTGTAGGACCAATTGATCCACCATCAAATGAAAAGTCATACATTCTAGTTTGCACGGACTATGTCACAAAATGGGTTGAGGTAAAAGCTATGACTCATGCCTGAGACAACAAAGTTGCTGAATTTCTGTATCAACAAATTTTCACAAGATTTGGAGTTTCGAGAGAGCTTGTAACTGATCAAGGAGCTCAATTTACCTCAAATCTGATCACTGCACTAATGAATGACTATAAGATTAAACATAGGAAGTCTAGTCCCTATCATCCTCAAGCCAATGGTCAGGCGGAGGTAACAAACAGAGAAATTAAGGCGATTCTCACAAAGACAATGCAGATCCATAGAAAAGACTGGAGCAATAGACTTCTTGAAGCAGTTTGGGCTTACAGGACTACATGGAAGACAACAACTGGGTTTACACCTTTTGAGCTGCTTTATGGGAAAACAGCTATGTTACCCATAGAATTTGAACATAAAACTTTGAGGACAGCTCTTGAATTCAACATGGACTTATCTAAAGCACAAAAGGACCGTCTTCTGCAGCTAAATGTTTTGGATGAAATGAGAAAAGTTTCCCTACAGTACATAGAAGCAATCCAACAACAAAGAAAGAAATAGCATGATCAACACATCAAAACTAAGAAATTTTCTGCTGGAGATTGGGCCCTGTTATATGATTCTAGATATCAAGAAAACCAGGGTAAGCTCACAACACACTGGCTTGGCCCCTATGAAGTTGAAAACGTGTTTGAAAATGGAGCTATACAGCTGGTGACGATTGATCCAGTCCATTTTAAATTGCTAGTCAATGGCCACAGACTCCAGTTGTACCAAAAACCAATGTCAAAGGAAGAATTCATGCAACTGTTCATTTAGGTTCCTCCCGATACTCTTCCTACAGCAAAAGGCTTTAGCATTTCTCCTACAGCGTTGCCATAATTTAAAAAAAAAACATGTCCATAATAAAGGTTTTCTTTTAAGGAAATCCCTTTTTCTCCATTTTCATTTATCGCCCCCATCTCAATTCTTTCTCTTCCATCCATCCATCCCATCCATCCATTTCGTTCATACATTTCATTCGCCCACATCACCCATCCATTTCATCCATCCGCATCAACCTTAATTAAGATATCTTTCCCACTTGTCACTTCATGCAGCGCCGTCATCTTTCTTCACACGTACGTGCAATTATCAAAAGTACACCATATCTTTTCTTATCGCATATTTGATTTATTTCATTCTATTCATTTACTGCTATGCATGTATCGGTCATTATTACCCGAATCTCGACCTGTTCTTTAGTACATGTGAGGACACATGTCATACTTTAAGTAGGGGGCGGCGTAATCCATATTTTAAAACCTGTCTTCTCATCACTGCTATAACTGCATAAATGACCTTTCTTTAATTTTTTTTTGGTACTTTCCAAATGTGATCACATGTCCTTCTTTAATGCATGTTTTTCTTGTAAACTACGATTAAGACTGCTTATTCAAAAAGCTCATTTTTGGAAAAAGAAAGAAATGTGACGGCATGATAGAAGCAAAATCATAGCAAAAGGGGAAATAGAGAATTTGAATCTTCAGCAAGGAATTGAGTTCAGCTAAGAAAAATAGCAAACATGGGTGGTCAATTGGTGCGACATGAGCCTGTAGCTCATGAATTGTTACTGCAAAATCTGTAAACAGCCAATGCATTCAGTCTCTACGGATGGTTAAATTATTTCTTGAGCTTAAATGATTTTGATGAGGAGGCTGCTGGAGAATTCTTGAGAACCCTTTCTAAAGGGGAAGCCACCGTATGGGGTCTAACAGTTGTTGCAACTGAAGACAGAATTGCTGAGGTAACTAGGCTTTCGGCCGTTGGAGAAAACTTTTCTTGAGACGCTGCAGCTGCAAGGGCTGAGTTTTCAATGCCTACTGATGGACCTCTAGAAGTCTCCAAGCAGGGATGCAAGCGTGTGTCGCTGCCTCCTCCATATTCAGAGTATGCCACTTATATAATGAGGTATTTTACCTATGAAGGCCATTTTTCCTACCTGCATTCTCATCATTTTAAATTATTAAGCCATATGAGGCATGGGTTAGTCATAAACGTTCTAAATTTCTTGTTAAAGTTTTTAGAACAAAGTGCCCATGGAACTCAACAGGGGAAAGACAATTCTGTCACTCATCATGGCCTTATTAAATTACTGATTGAGCGCTCTTTGAGAGATGTTTCACCTCTCTCCTAGCAACAATTTGTTGCCCAAAAGAGTTTGCAAATACCACAACCTCCTAGGGTACTTACCCCACGGCCTCAAAGAAAGAAGAAAGAAATTGCATCTACTAGTGGAATAGGGCAAGGGTCATCTACTCCTGTAGCACCTAGTCCTGCAGCTTTTACACCTGAATCCTCTGCTAGGGTACAAACTAGGTCTGCCACTAGGAGAGAGAAAGGAAAAACAAAGGCAGAAGGGTCCCCTGAATCTAACCCTCATTCTTAGAAAATACAATGCTCCTCTCCTGTAGCACCTTCCCCTGCAGCTGTTTCTCCTACAACAACACCTGTTGCTATTACCAATTCACCATCATCCTCTGATAGGGCAGAGCCCTCTGAACAAATAAGAAAAAGAAAAGCTACCAGAACACCTCCTGTATCCGCATCTGTGCCAAGAAGGGTTTCCACAAGGAAACAATCTAAGACCTCCCCTGCTTCACTGCAACCTAAGGTGATTGTAATTTCAGAAGGGTCTGTTGAATTTGAATTTAATGTTTCTCAGAATGAGTCTGAGAATGCTGCTTAGAGTTCGTTTGTTCCTGAAGAGGAACAAGTTGAGATAAAAGAAATAGGGCATAATGAGCAAGGGTTACCAAATCTTGATGATTTGGCTGCTGCTGCTATGCAATTTTCGGTGGAAGCACAGACTTCTCCACCACAGCAACAGGAAGAATTTATCTTGCAGCAAGAGCAAGAATAGATTGAACAATTGAATGTGCCTATTGAAGTTGTATTTCACCCTGCAATTTGTAAAGCCATTGTTGTGTATAGGAGGACGTTTTTAATTGAGTTTCTGGAATATGTTAAAGATAATTGGGAAACAGTTACATTACAAATTCTGACTTTTCGACACATAGCCCAAACTGATATGCAACAAAGTCTATGGGAAGTAGAAAAGAAGAAATTAAAAAAGAAAAATTGAAAGTCAGAAACAAGAAATTGCTGATTTGAAAACAAAAATGGACGAAATGTTAAAAGTAACTGGTCAAATTATGGAATGTAGACCACCACCTAGAGTTTATGCTTTGTGCCTTAAAGAACAGCTTTTATGGTTTCAATTGATGAGAATTTCTAGAAACCAAGACCCTATAATTCACACTGCCAAAGAGTTTTATGAAGCATACCAAGCAGCCCCTAACTGGTTAAGGAATTCTCTATGTGAATTTTATTTGCATGGCTACTTAATACCATTTGAAACAGAATGGAATCCTCTTCTATATATTGGTGATATTCATTTGAGAGCATTTATGTCATGGGTAGCAAATGAGGCGAATTATGGCCAGCAGTGGGAAACATATGAGGAAGCTGAGAAGACAGAGCCTGTCCCATTACGCTCTCAAAGTTCAAACCCACATGTAATGTTGAAAGATTGGTTTGCTCTAACATATGGTATTAATAATGTTTCAGCCAGAGAGAAAATATTTGATATCAGAAAGCAAGTATATGATGAATTCCAGGCACAACAATATTCATTTTGGAGATTAGTATATACCAGAAGTGAGAAAAGATGGGAGAGATCAACTATTGGGTTAAGAAAGTTAGAACCACATGGTCCCCTAAATTTTACAGCAGCTCTCAAACGAACCAACAGATATATTCAATTGGGACTTCAAACAAGATTTGAACTGTGGCTGCCGCTGACATTCAAACCCCCTATGCTAATGTGGCCCCTGTATCCTCACCAGGCTACAAATCTTAACAATGAATTAGAAGACTGAAGATATGAAAGGTGCCAAGATTTCAGAGGATTCTATTACAAGTTTGGACATCCATTCCAGAGTCACGCAGCCACCACTAACTTCAGAGAAACCACCAAGAAAGTTAATGCTGGAGGACCAGCATTGGGCTAAGTAGGGGGCAGTGATGAGCTTAAAATATGCTCATAATTTGGATGTTATTATAAACTTTTAATGTCTTTACTTTTGTTATTTCATGGCTGTTTAAACTTTGTTGAAACCTTTTATGGGGATATCCTGTAGCATAATACTTTCATATTCCTATAGCTCATTTTGTTGACTTGATTACATTTATTCCTCGTTGACTCCCTAAAATGGCTGGTATATCATATACAGTTTTTAAATGATGAAGTAGATTTAAAATGTGTGATTAATGAATAGATATCGTGTATGTGCCATACGCCTTTTCTTTCGCATCTGTTACCTTTTGTTTTGTAGGTTGTTGAAGAATGATTGAGTCAAGCGCAGCCAATCTCGGCCTTGCAGTAAAGTCCATTTCCTGCACGACTTCGAGGAAGCTCCGGCGAAGACTCTTTGACTGAAACTATGGGAAAGAATTTTAATGATAGTCAATCTGGAAAGAGTGGAGCGCTAGATTTTCTCCAAATTGGGTTGAACGCATAAATTCATTATGAAAGTTGTTCCTTGATTCGGGGATATACTTTACTTCCACGACTTTCTTTGATAGGGTTAGTTAGTTAGTTGCTCTCCTATTTATAAATAAAGTTCTCCTCCTGCACGAGGGACACACGGAAAGGAGAGGATAGATAGAATGAGTAAAAGATGATAGTTAGTAAGTTGGAAGCATAGTAATAGCATATATCATGTAAGAGTCAGTATGATAATGAGAAACAGAATCTGTATGATCAAAGACAGAGTTTGTTGTTAGTTTCCACATCAACAAAACAATGTATACCATTCTGTTTTCATGAATAAAGTTCGATGAAGTTCTGAGTTTAGCATCTGTGTAATCAGTAGATGCTTGCTAAGGGGGCCCACTTAGTAAGTATCTGTAGTTAGTTAGTTGTTATTTTTTGTTGATCTTCAGCTAGCTTTCATCTTTGAAGTTTTCATACAAACTCAGTCTTATAGTGCTCCTATAGCATAGAGAGCCCATGCCTGTGACTGTTCCTGCAGCATAAGGCTAGTTCAAAGTTTGTGTTTCAGTCATAGTTGTTATGATTCCTGTCATAGTTGAGTTAAAGAATTTTGCATTACCGTTCTGTGGCTTAGATAGAATTTCTTTCCAGTATTATTTCTGCTATGATTTGACCGAAACTAGTTCCTAGTGCATATATTTTGCCGCGCTATTTAAAGTCTACATCCCCTAGTTTGACAAGTAAAATGGACGTCTATAGAAAGATATAAGTCACCTGTTGGAATGTCCAATTCCTAGGAAAGGTTTTACTGTGATTTTCATATCTTTTGTAGGCCCGAGCCACACTTTATGGCCTTATAAGGCTTAATTAAGTGCATTTTTTAATGTAAACCCAACAAATAGCATTAAATGTGACTTAATTCTTGACACACATTTTCAAGCCTAAGGTGGGACCCATTAGCCATGGGTGGTGAATAAGTCCCTCTTGGCTCTAAATTCAAAATATTTCAAATTTCCTTTTGGGTTTTTATTCAAAATTCATTGATGTCAGCCTGTGATGAGGTATTAATGGGTTACTAAGGCACAAAAATGTATAAATAAGTATGTTTCTCCTCATTTTACATCTCCTACAATCTTCTAAGTCATTTAGGCATTCAACGATCATTTGAGCACTTTGTATCCTATAATCAAGCATCAATCAAGCAATGAAGAGCTACCATTAACTTATCTTCAGATTTTCTTCAACAAGGGTTTGGTAAGTTGATAGCATTTTCATGTTATTTGTTTATCATTCTCCTTCATTTCATTATTTCATTAAGGGTTTGATTACCAAAGTGGGATTTGACCAAGGAAAATCCCTATAACCTAACCCTTAACCATTTTTCCCCTTTTGCATGTGTGTTTGTAGACTTGTGTGTGCAAATTTGACAAGCATTTAGGTGTTGAGAAGTGGACAAGATGTCAACAAAGTGTTCCAAGTCAACAACATCCTATTTCAAGCTTGGAGAAGACATTTTGTCTATTTTCTATAGGTTTAACTTTGACAACTTGACAAGAAGACAATCTCAGATATGCTGCCACAAAATTGTTCCCTGATTTCTCAAAATTTTGGGAGAGGACTGATTCACCATTAGTGGTGAAAGAGTCCCACCTTAAGGCTGGAAATCTAGGTTTTGTCAAATTTCAGAGCTCGACACTCAGAAACTTGTTCCTGACAATTTTCATCAGAAGCAGGACTGATTCACCATCAGTGGCAAATGAGTCCCACTAGTGATTTTATGTGATTTCAAATAGCATTGAGAAGATTCTAGATTCTCCAATCTCTGCCTAGGCGCACTTTGAATCAACCTCTTTCTATTATGTTTTGCACTTGTTAATTCATAGTTCATTGTTTGCAAACATCATTGTGTTTTCCAACATTGTATAATTCTTAGGTTTTGCATACATAATCAGACAATTAGTTTATATAACTGCACTTAGATCATTTCCATTTAGTTCAAATAACATCATACATTTCATAATTTGAGTGAACCTAGCTAGACTTTTGGCCCTACTTTCTCCTTTTAGGTGAAAAACCTTAGAAGTGCTAGAAGGGAAAAGGGTGCCAAAAATCTACAATTCACTAGGTATCCCATACCACATGTTGTTCAATCAAATGTGAGTGAGTACAATTTTCCTTAAATAAAGTATTTTTTATTTCATATGATCTTTTTAAACAATATCAATTGATCCCAAAGTTTGAAAGGTGAGAATGATCTTGAGATTTGTGGGTTATGGACCCATCATGTAATTTATGTTTAAATATTTTTGTTGAAGCTTGATTTGACCTTTAATAATGTATATAGAGATACTCTAATAAAGAAAATTGAGTTAGGAAGACTCTTGGAAGACATGATCTAACTCTAGATAGTACATATGAGAGTGAATTTGGTCCACAAGATAAAGTTCACTAGATCAGTTTTGGAATATTTTGTGGGCTTTAATTTTATTGTTTGGATTTTAAGGAATTGAATCTCCTAGATCAAGATGATAGCTTGGTGTGCTTATGTCTCAAGGTAAGATAATCTTAATCCATCTTACTTATTCCAAAATGTTTGTGACAATTAGTGATGGCCACATGTGGATTTCTTTAAAAATCAAGTTGTATTGTTTGAATCTATCCTTAACTATGTTGATTTTTCATAATTGATTGTTTCTTCCTTGGGAAATATTTTGATATTTCAATTGTTTGACTTCTTGATGGGTGATGATTTCTTATTGACTGTCAATCAATTGATTCATCCCTCATTCATTTCTTGAAGGAGTCACCATTCTTCATGGTTGTCCTTGATAGCAATACTTTACTTCCAAGTTGATTGTTAGATTCATTTCCTATTGATGGTTTCTTTACAAGGAGGTGATTCCCCCCTTTATTATTTTATTATTGAGGGAGTCATAGTCTTTCCTATTTGAAGGGTCACAACTTTTTACGTTGTCACACATATTCACTATCTTTGAGAACCTAATTTAAGTCTCTTGCAAACTACCTAAGGTTCTATCCTTAATTAGATCCCTCAAATGATGGCATGGATGAGATGCTCTCCCTTTTATATCACAAATTTGAGGGGGTCACACCTTTTCACTTCACTAGTTACCACTCCACATTATTCAATTTTTGATAAGTTTTGTTAGTCCTCAACTCAAGAAGCATTTTGACATACAATTTTTTTTAACATTTTTATAAGGAAATCATATGGAGTAATCTTGGTGAAGACATATCCTACATGAATCAAACAAATAGATATATGCAATACACACATACTTATACATATAAATACACGTAAGGCACAAAGCATGACGCATATACGTGAATACACATAATATATGAAGTATACATATGAAGTATGAAGCATGCATGTGAATACACATAATACATGAAGCATACATAGGAAGCATGAAGCATACATGTGAATACACATAATACATGTGTAAGAATTGGCTATGAAGGTAGCCACCCAAGATCTAGAGGCCTAATAGAAAGCACAAAAGAGAGAGAAAATAATATGACAAGAATAAATTGTATTTAATGTCAATAATATGAGATGATGGTACTGTACAATAATTACATAGGAGACCCCTTGGTTATATAGCCAAGGTGAGAACATAGGAGGGCATAAGATTATGACAAGTGTCGTAATCTTATGACATGAGACAAAAAGGAAAAGTTATCACTCCATCTAAAGTGGAAAGAGATAATGTGATAATCTCCACAAAAGGTGGATCACCCACAAAAGGTGGAGAGATAATCACATGATGTGCCCACAAAAGGTGGAAATGATGTGGTAATGACATGTCAAGTCCACCAAAGGTGGAGAATCTCCAACAAACTCCTATGTGGTCCCTAAGTAAACTTAACTAAGGTGTAATCATGACCTAGGACAAGGTACAAGACATTTAATTACACCAACACCCCCCCTTAAGTGCAACTTAGGGAGAATGTACACAAAAGTAAACAATGCAAGATGGGTCCTAGCTACTAGGCCATGTTAGGTACCAATGTACAAATGCAATGAAATCTCTCACAAGTGGAGTAAAGATAGAA
Organism: Sequoia sempervirens; assembly: GCA_007258455.2. NCBI lineage: Eukaryota > Viridiplantae > Streptophyta > Pinopsida > Cupressales > Cupressaceae > Sequoia > Sequoia sempervirens. The sequence continues at coordinate 84,351 of VDFB02320582.1, read as the reverse complement.
AAACCTAGTGGGAAAAAACTACCCCCCAAAAGAGAGATGAAAAATAAGAATCATGCTCTAGGAAGGATAAAACCTCAAGTGAGGAAAAAGTCCCCCCCATAAGAGATAGTCCATGCAACCCCCCCTCAATGGAGAGTCACTGCTCAAATGTCACAATTTCAAGAGTCCCCAATCTAAACTGAAGAAGGAACGAATGTAGAAAAATGTGAAAGCTGAAGTAGAGTGGACCAAGGATGATGATGAGTCCTCCAAATGTTGTTCCAAAAGAAATGCCAAACTATGCAAAGCACTGATAGAAGGAATTAGGTACAACTGCAGAAGATGCCACATAACTGGTGACTGAGCTGAATCTGTCAACTCAAGAATAACTACAGAATTTGTCAATGAAGAACTGTAGAAGAATCCACACTGCAACAGGAATAAGGTTGTAACCAAGAAGACAACTGCGTGAGCATTAACTAAATGCTCAATAATAGCATATTGGTATAATCCATGTCTCACTGGAGCCATGCACAATTTGTACAATCCAAGTCTCACTGGAGCCATGCACCAAGTCTCTGGATGTAGAACCAAACTTTTGAAGACAGGTAGAGTGCTTCCAAAATAGGAGTTTATATGGTCATTAGTCCATCTCACCGAAATGCATGGGTAACCAGCCGCTGCATACGCTGAGTATATAGGAACTAACACTACACACATAGATCAATCCAAATAAGCATACAGTACATGACATAGTACACTGAAATAGAAGATTGTGGCACTTTATTTTAGTGCGATTACAACATTACAAAGAGGAGAACTACAATGATCATGATGCAAAACTGGAAATGCTGATGAAGAAGCCAACCAAAGGAACCCAAAGCTGAAGACCGTGAAGAAATCCCTCCAGGTGGATGTCGGTAGGAGCAACTGACCCCATGTGACTGCCGATTAGAGGAACAAATGGTCCAAGGCACGGCTCGATCGGGAGGCAAAATAATTTCTCCAATTTTGCTTATTAATGCATGATTTATTTTTTTAAAAAAACTTAATTAAAAGTTTATTCAAAAACATTATTTATTAAAAAACTTTATTAAGAAAATAATAAAGAAAATTAATTTTTTTGTTATTAAAAACTTTATTAAAAACATAATAAAGAAAAACATTTTTTTTAATTTTGAAAAAACTTTATTAAAAATTAATAAAGAAAAACATGATTAATTTTTTTTTCTTTAATTAAAAAAACTTTAATAAAATTTATTAAAGAAAAAACATTTAAAAGTTTTTTTAAAAAAAACTTTAATAAAAAACAAATAAAAGTTTTATTTAAAAAACTTTAAAAATATAAAACACAATAAAAAAATTTATTTAAAAAACTTTAAAAACATAAATAAAAAAAGTTTTATTTAAAAACTTTTAAAAGAATATGGGTCGCCAGTGGGGACGGGACGACGCCGCCTACTCAGTGGCTGTGACCTACACCAGCCGCCCCCGCTCAGTAATTACCAGGGTGCCCGGTATCCACACAGTTTTCGGTACCCCGCATCGAGGGAATTTTTCTTTTTTCATTTTTTTTAAATTTGTTTTAAAAAACTTTTTATTTTAAAACCTTTTGAATAAAAAACTCTGCGAAAATATAATTATTTTTCAATGATTTTTTTTTTTTTAAATTCGCAGAAAATTAAAAAAAAATTGAAAATTAATAATTCGTACCAGTGCGCAGGTAGGGTCGTACGGCCCGCCTGCTAAAACATTTTTCCTCTGAGAGCAACTTTGTCCAATTCAAACGATTTGACAGTCAATTTAGGGGATTTTGGCCCTTCTGGATGCAATGGCGATGTCCTTTTTGGCTGAAAATGCTCTGAAGTGGCAGCTACCTCCTAGATCGGGCAACCACCTCCAATCTTCAACCCTTTGCAGATTTGGCCTCCTATGTCCAACTAAGACGAAACAAAAGGCAAATATGACTATCTCGGACACTCCAGACACAATGGCAAGCTTAGATCTGATGCAACAAGCTCCCAAAATGCACCATGTAAGAATTGGCTAAATATGGAACCCTCCAAGAATCTCTCAAAAAGACTAACTAAAGGCACTCTAATAGCTCTGATACCATGTAAGAATTGGCTATGAAGGTAGCCACCCAAGATCTAGAGGCCTAATAGAAAGCACAAAAGAGAGAAAATAATATGACAAGAATAAACTGTATTTAATGTCAATAATATGAGATGATGGTACTGTACAATAATTACATAGGAGACCCCTTGGTTATATAGCCAAGGTGAGAACATAGGAGGGCATAAGATTATGACAAGTGTCGTAATCTTATGACATGAGACAACAAGGAAAAGTTATCACTCCATCTAAAGTGGAAAAAGATAATGTGATAATCTCCACAAAAGGTGGAGATATAATCACATGATGTGCCCACAAAAGGTGGAAATGATGTGGTAATGACATGTCAAGTCCACCAAAGGTGGAGAATCTCCAACAAACTCCTATGTGGTCCCTAAGTAAACTTAACTAAGGTGTAATCATGACCTAGGACAAGGTACAAGACATTTAATTACACCAACAACATGAAATATACATAGGAAGCATGATCCATACAAGTGGATAAACATAATACATGAAGTATACACAAGAAGCATGAAGCATATACATGGATACATGTAATACATGAATTATACACAAAAAGCATGGAGCATACATGTGTATACATGAAGCATGTATATAAATACATAGAATTCATGAAGTAAAGTATATGTACCAATACACATAAGTCACAATGTACACTCATGAATACATGTGAGTTGCAAAGTATACACATGAATACACATAATTCATAAAGTATACTCATGAAAGGTGCATGCATATAGAAATTCATTATTGGCCTACTTGAGAAGGTTGAATAGTTAATTCTAATTGAATGGTGGTTAAAGTAGATATGTCTTCCAAGCTGGTAGAAACATGCTTTGATACCCACTTGTAATGTCTCATTTTTGTAAGTGCCCTAATTTAGCCCTAAATCTCATTTTTCAAATGAACAAGTTGGGTTAGGATTACCTTTATCTGATTGAAGCCCTACAAACAAGTTAAGAACCATTTACAACCAAAAATTTGATAAATTTACTATATTAATTAACCATCATCAAATTCTCATCAAAAATATAAAATGGATCATAAGATGTTTTAAATTTGTTTGAGAAGGTCAACCATAAGAGAGCAGAGGATAAGGTGACCTTGATAGGGTGTCTTTGGATCCTCTTCCCTAGGCCCGAGAATGGATATACCATCTCTCTTAGCCTAATGTGGCTCATGCCATCCATATGAGGTGGTGTACCGAGTGAGGTGTCCACACCCCTAAGTTATCCCCTTATATTTCCATCCATTTCCCCTTCCCTATATTGTACTTCTTGTGTTGATTCACTATGGTGGAGGGTTACAATTACAATAGGGTGCCCCACAAACCCATCTCTCCTAAGCCCAAAGGCAGTACCCTCTGTACCCCCTTAGCATCATTGGGCTCATCTAGTCCCACCTTGAGGTGGCATAAATAGTTATAACAGCAATGTATGATTAGGATTTCAAATATCTAATAAACAATCATGAATATTTATACTAAATTATATTGCAACAACATAATCATAATTAATGTTGCACTGTTTTTAGATTTGATTGTGTGAGAGTTTTTTGCATCAACGTTTCGGATCACACTTTGTGATCCATCATGAGGATAAAAGAGATCAAGGAGAAATTTGGTTAGTTGTAGACCAAGAACAATCTAAATAGGGAGGTTGCACAATGCCCAATGAAGATAGGACAGAAAAGATTTAAATTTTTAAAAAATGAACAATAAAAAGAACCAAAATAAAGTCAAAACATGCAACAAAATGTTGAAACCAATTAAGGGAAAACAAGGAAATAGAATATTAGAGAGCAATAATCTCTTGGTAAGTTTTGATGTGGTCTCTCTCTTCACTAAGATTCCCATCTCTAACACTCTTAAATTTTTTAGACACAAATATAACAAGGAGGTTGTTGCCTTAGTTGAATATGCCTTAGATCTACTTTTTTCTCTTTCCATGGAGTCATTTATGAGAAAGTTGATGGTGTAGCCATGTGATCCCCCTCTCTCCTATCATTGCCAACATTTACATGGAGCATTTCAAGGAAATGGCTCTTCACTCCATCCCTCTCAAACTAAGGTGGTGGAAATGATATGTGGATGATACCAATGTGTGTTGGCCACATGACTTGGAAAAGTTGGAGGAATTCCATGCCAACCTCAACAACCTAGCTCCTTGTATCTCCTTCACAAAGGAGATTGAATCAAATAAATCTCTTCCCTTCCTCGACATATTTCTTCTTTAAAAACTTGATGGATCCCTTGGTCGGATTGTGTTCTGAAAGGCCACCCACACTGATTTGTACCTCAACTCATCTTTGCATCACTACCCAATCCAAAACTAGTGGAGTCCTCAAAACCATCGCTTTGAGAGCATATCAAATTTGTGATGAGGAAAACCTAATCCCTGAGTTGGACCATCTTTGTCATGTTTTTAAATTGAATGATTATTCTAGTAAAAAAATTTCTAGATCCCTCACCCAAGCCAAGGAAAGATTCCTCACTACTACTAAACCTAACCATGTCTCTGATCCCTTAGGTGTTTCCCTCCCTTATATTGATGACATCCCATAAAATATCAAGGATCCTCTATAAAAAGTTTCTTCAATGTGCTTTCAAACCCATCACCACTCTAAGAAATCAAATATCCTCTCTCAAAGATTTCAAGAGAATTCTTCTTGACTCTAGAGTTTATAAATTAGTGTGGTCTTGGGGTATTCCCTACATCGATGAAACATGTCGGTCGTTCAACACTAGAATCAAAGAGCATAGTGTGGACATTAGACATGATTGGATTCTCAAGTCTACTCTAGTTGAACGCTCCTCTTCCACCAAACACCATATTTTTCTGGAAAACACTCAAATCCTATTCAAAGATCACAATTTCTTCAAAAGGAAGCTCAAAGAATCCATTGAAATAAGCAATCACCTCTTGAACCTTAATTGTGATGAGGGTTGGAAGTTGAGTCAAGCTTTGCATCCCTTGTTGGCCAACCCTCAAACCCATAATCTTCCTTCCTCCTATTAATTATTTGTAGCTTCTCTTCTCTTCGATTCATGCCTTCTCTCTTTGTTTTTGGCTTCTTTCCTTCCTTTTCATCCTGTGCTCTCCTAGGCTCATGGGTGTTCTTATCCCTTTTTAAGTCTGTTGTTTGTTTCGTTTATTCTTTGTTCTTGGTTTTTCCTTCTTTCTCCTTGGTTTTTCTTCTCTTCTTTTTTTTCCTCATTTATTCATTGTGTTAGTTTTTTGTGATTCTCTTTAATTGGTTTTTTCTAGTCCTTTCAAAAAAAGCTTTCGGTTATGTTTATTTGCTTATTCATAGTCACACACACTCATATACATATAAATATATTTTCTCTTAAAAAAAAATTGGTTACCTTTTATGTTTCTTTAATATATAAAATATTATATGAGCAATAAATTTTTCATTTTATTTCCCTTTGATTTATGTCGAGCTTTCTTTGTTTCTTAGTGGTGGTGTATCTTTCTTCTTTAAATTTAGCTATAATTAGTTATTTTTATTTCATCAAAGATAAAATATTAGAGAACAATGATCTCTTGGTAAGTTTTGACACAGTCTCTCTCTTCACTAAGGTTCCAATCTTGGATGCTCTTGAAATTTTTGGACGCAAATCTAGTGAGGAGGTTGTTGCCTTGGTTGAATTATGCCTTAGATCTACTTTTTTCTCTTTCCATGGAGTCATCTATGAGCAAGTTGATGGCATAGCCATGGGATCCTCCCTCTCTCCTATCATTACCAACCTTTACATGGATCATTTTGAAGAAATGGCACTTCGCTCCTTCCCTCTCAAACCAAGGTGGTGGAAATGATATGTGGATGATACCAATGTGTGTTGGTCACATGGCTTGGAAAAGTTGGAGGAATTTCATGCCCACCTCAACAACTGATCTCCTTGTATCTCCTTCACCAAGGAGATCAAATTGAATAACTCTCTTCCCTTCCTCGACATCCTACTTCTTAAAAAACCTAATGGATCCCTTAGTCGATGTGTGTTCTGAAAGGTACCCACATTGATTTGTACCTCAACTCATCTTTGCATCAACACCCAAGCCAAAAAAGTGGGGTCCTCAAAACCCTCACCTTGAGAACTTATCAAATTTGTGATGAGGTGAACCTAATCCCTAAGTTGGACCATCTTCATCGTGTTTTCAAATTGAATGGGTATTCTAGTAAAAAAATTTCAAGATCCCTCACCCAAGCCAGGGCAAGATTCCTCTCCACCACTAAACCTAACCACATATTTGATGTCTTATGTCTTTCCCTCCCTTATATTGATGGCTTATCCCAAAAAATATCAAGGATACTCCATAAAAAGGGCCTCTGATGTGCTTTCAAACCCATCACCACTCTAAGAAATTGGATCCCCTATCTCAAATATTCCAAGAACATCATTCTTGACTCTGGATTCTATATAGTGTGCTCTTGTGGAACACTCTACATCAATTAAACAAGTCAGTAATTCAACACTAGAATAAAGAGCATAGTGTGGACACTAGACATGATCAAATTCTCAATTATGCTCTAATCAAACACTCCTCTTCAACCAAACACCATATTTTTTTGGAAAACACTCAGATCCTATTCAAAGAAGACAATTTCTTCAAAAGGAAGCTCAAAGAAGCCATTGAAATCACCAATCACCCCTTGAACCTTAATCATGATGAGGGTTGGAAGTTGAGTTAGGCTTTGCATCCCTTGTTGGCCAACCTTATAAACTATAATCTTCCTTCCTCCCATTAATTCTTTGTAGCTTCCCTTCTCTTCCATTCATGCCTTCTCTCTTTGGTTCTGGCTTCTTTCCTTCTTTGTCATCCTCTGCTCTCCTAGGCTCGTGGGTGTTCTCCCTTTTTAGGCCTATTTTTTGTTTTTTTTATTCTTTGTTCTTGGTTTTTCTTCTCTTCTTTATTTTCCTCATTTCTTCATTGTGTTAGTTTTTTGTGGTTCTCTTTAATTGGTTTCTTCTAGTCCTTTCAAAAAAAATCTTTCAGTTATGGTTATTTTCTTATTCATATGCGCACACACTCTTATGTACATATAAATATATTTTTTCTTAACAAAAAATTGCTTATCTTTTATGTTTCTTTAATATATAAAATATTATATGAGCAATAATTTTTTCTTTTAATTTCCCTTTGATTTATGTCTCTTTCTTTGTTTCTTAGTGGTGTTGTATCTTTTTTTCTCTAAATTTAGCTATAATTACTTATTTGTATTTCATCAAAGATAAAAGATTAGAGAGCAATGATCTATTGGTAAGTTTTGATGTTGTCTCTCTCTTCACTAAGGTTCCCATCTTTGATTCCCTTGAAATTGTTAGATGGAAATATAACGTGGAGGTTGTGGCCTTAGTTGAATTATGCCTTTGATCTAATTTTTTCTCCTTCCATGGATTCATCTATGAGCAAGTTGATTGCGTAGCAATGGGAACCCCCTCTCTCCTATCATTTAAAACCTTTACATGGAGCATTTCGAAGAAATGACTCTTCATTGCTTCGCTCTCAAACCAAGGTGGTGGAAATGATATGTGGATGATATCAATGTGTGTTGGCCACATGGCTTGGAAAATTTGGAGGAATTTCATGCCAACCTCAATAACCTAGCTCCTTGCATCTCCTTCACCAAGGAGATCAAATCAAATAACTCTCTTCCCTTCCTCGACATCCTGCTTCTTAAAAAACTTGATGGATCCCTTGGTCAATGTGTGTTTTGAAAGGCCACCCACACTAATATGTACCTCAACTCATCTTCACATCACTACCCAAGCCAAAAAATTAGGGTCCTCAAAACCCTCCCTTGAGAGCCTATCAAATTTGTGATGTGGATAACCTAATCCCCAAGTTGGACCATCTTTGTCATGTTTTAAAATTAAATGGGTATTCAAGTAAAAAAAATTCTAGAGCCCTCACCCAAGCCAAGGTGAGATTCCTCTCCACCACTAAACCTAACCACTTCTTTGATCTTTGGGGTGTTTCACTTCCTTATATTGATGGCATATCCCAAAAAAGATCAAGGATCCTCCATAAAAAGGGCCTCCGATGTGCTTTCAAACCCATCACCACTCTAAGAAATCAAATCCCCTCTCTCAAAGATTCCAAGAACATTCTTCTTGACTCTAGAGTCTATAAAGTAGTGTGTTCTTGTGGAATGCCTTACATCAGTGAAACAGACCGGTTGTTCAACACTAGAATCAAAGAGCATAGTGCAAACATTAGACATGATTGGATTCTCAAGTTTGCTCTAGGTAAACACTCCTCTTCTACCAAACATCATATTTGTCTAGAAAACACTCAAATTATATTCAAAGAAGATAATTTATTCAAAAGGAAGCTCAAAAAATCCATTGAAATTAGAAATCACCCCTCTCTCAAAGATTCCAAGCACATTCTTCTTCACTTTGGAGTCTATAAAGTAGTGTGTTATTGTGGTGCACCCTACATCGATGAAACATGTTGGTCATTCAACACTAGAATTCATCAGATTCTTAAGTCTGCTCTAGCCGAACACTCCTCTTCCACCAAATATCATCTTTTTTCTAGAAGACACTCAAATCATGTTCAAAGATCACAATTTCTTCAAAAGGAAGCTCAAAGAAGCCATTGAAATCAACAATCACCACTTGAACCTTAATTGTGATAAGGATTGGAAGTTGAGTCAAGCTTGGCATCCCTTGTTGGCCAACCTTCAAACCTATAATGTTCCTTCCTCCCATTAATTCTTTTTAGCTTGCCTTCTCTTTCATTTGTGCCTTCTCTCTTTGGCTCTAGATTCTTTCCTTCCCTTCCATCCTCCGCTCTCCTAGGCTCATGGGTGTTCTGCCTTTTTAGATCCATTGTTTGTTTCATTTATTCTTTGTTCTTAGTTTTTCCTTCTTTCTCCTTGGTTTTTCTTCTCTTCTTTTTGGTTTTCCTCATTTCTTCATTGTGTTAGTTTTTTGTGGTGCTCTTTAATTGGTTTCATCTAATCCTTTCAAAAAAACTCTTTCAATTATGTTTATTTGCTTATTAATATGCATACACACTCTTATACATATAAATATATTTTCTCTTTAAAAAAAATTGATTATCTTTTATGTTTCTTTAATATATAAAATATTATATGAGGAATAATTTGTGCTTTTTATATTCCCTTTGATTTATGTTTCTTTCTTTGTTTCTTAACTAGTGGTGTTGTATCTTTCTTCTTTAAATTTAGCTATAATTACTTATTTGTATTTCATCAAAGATAAAATATTAGAGAGCAATGATCTCTTGTTAAGTTTTGATGTTGTCGCTCTCTTCACTAATGTTCCCATCTCTGACACTCTTGAAATTGTTAGACACAATTCTAACGAGGAGGTTGCTTCCTTAGTTGAATTATGCCTTAGATCTACTTTTTTCTCTTTCCATGGAGTCATCTATGAGCAAGTTGAACATTCAAATATTGTTCAAAGAAGACAATTTCTTTATAAGGAAGCTCAAAGAATCCATTGAAATCAGCAATCACCCCTTGAACCTTATTCGTGATGAGGGTTAGAATTTGAGTCAAGCTTGGCATCCCTTGTTGGCCAACCTTTGAACCCATATTCTTCCTTCCTCCCATTAATTCTTTGTAGCTTTCCTTCTCTTATATTCATGCCTTCTCTCTTTGGTTTTGGCTTCTTGCCTTCCTTTCTGTCCTCTGCTCTCTTGGGCTTGTGGGTGTTCTTTCTATATTTTTTAGGTCTGTTGTTTGTTTCATTTATTCTTTGTCCTTGGTTTTTCTTCTCTTCTTTTTTTCCTCATTTCTTCATTGTGTTAGTTTTTTGTAGTTCTCTTTAATTGGTTTCTTCTAGTTATTTCAAAAATACTCTTTTGGTTATGTTTATTTTCTTATTCATATGCTCACACACTCATATGTACATTTAAATATCTTAAAAAAAAAATGCTTATCTTTTATGTTTCTTTAATATATTAAATTTATATGAGAAATATTTTTTTCTTTTTATTTCCCTTTGATTTATGTCTCTTTCTTTGTTTCTTAGTGGTGTTGTATGTTTCTTCTTTAAACTTAGCTATAATAACTTATTTGTATTTCATCAAAGATAAAATATTAGAGAGCAACAATCTCTTGGTAAGTTTTCATGCGGTCTCTCTCTTCACTAAGCTTCCCATCTCTGACGCTCTTGAAATTGTTAGATGCAACTCTATTGAGGAGGTTGTTGCCTTAGATATACATTTTTCTCTTTCAATGGAGTCATCTATGAGAAATTTGATAGCATAGCCATGGGATCCCCCCTCTCTCCTATCATTGCCAACGTTTACATGGAGCATTTTGAAGAAATGGCTCTTCATTCCTTCCCTCTCAAACCAAGGAGGTGGAAACGATATGTGGATGATACCAATGTGTGTTCTAAAAGACCTCCCACACTTATATGTACCTTAACTCATTTTTGCATCATCACCCAAGCCAAAAAACTAGGCTCCTCTAAACCCTCGCCTTGATAGCATATCAAATTTATGATGAGGTGAACCTAATCCTCGAGTTGGACCATCTTCATTGTGTTTTCAAATTGAATGAGTATTCTAGTAAACAAATTTCTAGAGCCCTCACCCAAGCCAAGGCAAGATTCCTCTCCACCACTAAACCTAACCACATCTCTTATATCCAGAGTGTTTCCCTCCCTTATATTGATGGCATATCCCAAAAAATATCAAAGATCCTCCATAAAAAGGGCCTCTAATGTGCTTTCAAACCCATCACCACTCTAAGAAATTAGATCCCCTATCTCAAAGATTCCAAGAACATTCTTCTTGACTTTGGAGTCTATAAAGTAGTGTGTTCTTGTGGCATGTCCTACATCGATGAAATAGGTCGGTTGTTCAGCACTAGAATTAAAGAGCATAGTGCAGACATTAGATATGAGCGGATTCTCAAGCATGCTCTTGCTAAACAATCCTCTTCCACCAAACACCATATTTGTCTGGGAAACACTCAAATCCTATTCAAAGAAGACAATTTCTTCAAAAGGAAGCTCAAGGAAGCCATTGAAATTAGCAGTCACCCCTCTTTGAAAGATTCCGAGAATATTCTTCTTGACCTTGCTATCTATAAAGTAGTGTGTTCTTGTGGCACGCCCTACATTGGTGAAACAAGCTAGTCGTTCAACACTAGAATCAAAGAGCATAGTGCAGACATTAAAAATTGATCAAATTCTCAAGTCCACTCTAGCCAAACACTCCTCTTCCACAAAACACCATATTTGTCTAGAAAACACTCAAATCCACCTCATAGTTGTTGCCAACCAAGGGATCCATCAAGTTTTTTAAGAAGCAAGATGTTGAGGAAGGGAAGAGTGTTATTTGATTCAATCTCCTTTGTGAAGAAAATACAAGGAGCTAGGTTGTTGAGGTGGGCATGGAATTCCTCCAACTTTTCCAAGCCATGTGGCCAACACACATTAGTATCATCCACATATTGTTTCCACCACCTTGGTTTGAGAGGGAAGGAGTGAAGAGCCATTTCTTCAAAATGCTCAATGTAAAGGTTGGAAATGATAGGAGAGAGGGGTGATCCCATGGCTACACCATCAACTTTCTCATAGATGACTCCATGGAAAGAGAAAAAATTAGATCTAAGGCATAATTCAACTAAGGCAACAACCTCCTCATTAGATTTGTGTCTAACAATTTCAAGAGCGTCAGAGATGGGAACCTTAGTGAAGAGAGAGACCACATAAAAACTTGCCAAGAGATCATTGCTCTCTAATCTTTTATCTTTCTTCTTTGTTCTTGGTTTTTCCTTCTTTCTCCTTGGTTTTTCTTCTCTTCTTTGTTTTCCTCATTCTTCATTGTGTTAGTTTTTTGTGATTCTCTTTCATTGGTTTCTTCTAGTCCTTTCAAAAAAACTCTTTTGCTTATGTTTATTTTCTTATTCATATGCACACACTCATATACATATAAATAGATATTCTCTTAAAAAAAAATTGCTTATCTTTTATGTTTCTTTAATATATAAATATTATATGAGCAATAATTTTTTCTTTTTATTTCCCTTTGATTTATGTCTCTTTCTTTGTTTCTTAGTGGTGTTGTATCTTTCTTCTTTAAATTTAGCTATAATTACATATTTGTATTTCCTTGTTTTTAAGTTTTCTATTCTTTTATTGAGCAATTGTTTGTTTTAAATACCTCTTTCTTTTCCTCCTATATTTATTTTCGTGCTTATTCGCCCAAAAAAAAATTGCTTTTCTTTTTTATTCTTTAATATGTGAAATATTGTGCGATTATTTTGATTAATATTTCCCTTTGATTTATGTTTATTTATTTATTGCTTGGTGGTGTTATATTTTTCCTCATCAAATTTAGCTTTTATTGTTTTTACTTGTTTTTAAGTTTTCTATTCTTTTATTCATTATTTGTTTGCTTTAATTACCTCTTTCATTTTTTTCCATATATATATATATGTATGTATGTTAGTAACTATTTTCCTTTCTAGCCTTTTGATTTTTTCATCGGATTTTATCTTTGCTTTATTTTTAATTTTTATCTAATATATTCATAACATATATGTTATGGCCTAGTAATCAAGCCATAACATACATGATATTTTGAATTTTTTCAACTTTCATTTTTTTGTAATTTTATTAATAGTTTAATTCTTTTTTAATATAAATATGCTAATAGATATAAAAAAAATTAAGTTAGTTTTCTATTTTGTCTTCTTTTACTAATCTAATTATTTTTCTTTTTTCATTTTTTTCCCTTGTATTGTTTTGGTTTATTCTATTTCCTTGTTTTCCCTTAATTGATTTCAACATTTTGTTGTATGTTTTGACTTTATTTTGTTTTTTTTATTGTTCATTTTTAAAAATTTCAAATCTTTTTTATCATGTCTTCATTGGGCATTGTGCAGCTTCCATATTTAGATTGTTCTTGGTCTGCAACTAACCACTTTTCTCCTTGAGCTATTTCATCCTAATGATGGATCATGGAGTGTGATCTGAAACGTTGATGCAAAAAACTCTCACACAATTTAATCTAGAAATGGTGCAACATTAAACATTATAGATTGTGGAAACTTGATATCATTAAATAATTATAATTAAAAATTAATTATTTCTAATTTACAAGGTACAAATTTCTATTTCTTTTCATTTGATGCCTGATTGACTATGAGTGTATTTTTGTAAATATTCATTGATCTTAATATTCAGAAGATATTTCTCTTTTTGATTTGATCTCTAAAACTAAATAATTATTGAAAGCATCATTATTGACTAATTATATGATATCTATCTATGTATATGTATATTTCAATATATATATGCTTAATACATCCCTTATCATTGATTATTATTCTCCTGCCTTATCTGTTGTTCAATCAGTTGTTAATTGTGTCAATAATTGCAACTTAACGTAGGTTTATATCTGAAAATACTCCATGATGATCCTTTTGACATATTTTACTATTCCTCTTATACCTACTCCTCCATGCTCAGCGTTGCTCCTTTAATCATTGACCCACAACTGTTGTTTACGACTTGATTGCTATAATATATTAAATTGTTGTCTTGAATCACCATTTCTTAGTTTATAATGAAATGTTGCCTCTTTCGGACTTTGTCTTTTTTTCCATGTCAACATCTTTTGTCTTATTCATAGGATCATTTCTTTTAATATCAATAAGCTGACTTAATTTCCATCGATACTCTTAGTTATGACTCGTTCGATTTCATTTAGTTTGTTTCCTTTAACATGGGTCATTGTCTTATCAGTTAAACATAATCGCTGCTATTATATATTTTCTTATTTGAATATATTTATTATATTATATATATTTTAATATATAATTATAATATTAAATTGTTAATATTTATATTTACTTTTTTAATATTTATATTGTTATTAGTCAATAGGCTATTTTGTTTGAAATTTTTGTTGAGATTTTCGTCAGTCTAATCATGAATTTGTTTTGTCGGTGTCGGGGATCTGTTGGCCAGTGGGGGGACATGCTTTTTTTTTTGGTGGCGACGTGGGCATTGGTTATTACATGGGTTGGTGGTGGTGGAAAATGTTGTCATTGTAACAAGGTGAATGGTAAGTGTTCAATGTGGACTTTTGCAAATACATGGGTTGGCGGCAATGGAGGTGGTCTCCTCGAAAGGTGAAAGGTGAATGGTAAGTGCTTGTTGGCTCAATGGTTAATGCATTTTGTGGTTGTTGTATGATGGAGGCAAATGGACGAAGTGGTGCAATATTGAATGTAACAATTTGGGAAAGTATACTTTGATTAAGTTGCATTGTGAAAACACCAATTGTGGTGTTGGTTTTGTGGTAGACGACTATGAAAATAATCGTTTCCTTCGGCTTCGTCATTGGTTTCAAAGCATCTTATGCCAGATTGTAGACTGGTGTTCTCTAGAATATGAAGTCATTTTACATGGGTGGTTTGTATGGATGATTAATTTATTGTCTATGTGTTCTTTTCAAATGTTTGCATCTTTGGTGTTATACCCATTGTGGAGGTTTGAAAGAGAGTATCCTTCTACATCGATAAAGGAATTGCAGTAAAAATGTTGTTTGTTTCGTGAAAAAATATGCTTAGGGTTAGTAATTTGTTCATTGTTTGTTTATGATTTTTTTTTTATCTATGTGTATCTTTCACATTGTAGCCATCACAATAGGAGCAATTTTGATTAAGTTACATTGTCGAAATAGCCATTGTGGTATTGGTTTCATAGGAGGCCATTGTAAAAATCCTTGTGTGTGGCTTTGTCGGTGGATTAATAGCAAACTATTGTAGAAAACCATGTCCTTTGGCTCTGTCACTAGTTTGATAGGAGGCTGCAAGTGCTTTTACATGGTTAGTTTACATCTAGATAGTTCATTTACTACACACAAAAAATATTTCTTTGTTGAAAAAATATGGTTAGGGTTAGTTATTTGTTCGCTCTTGGTCTATTGTTTTGGTTGTCTATTTGTATACCCATTTTTGAGATTTGAAAGACATTATCATTCTCTTTCTTTCTTCTATTAAAAAATATGGTTGGGCTTGGCTATTTGCACATTGTTGGTGTATTGTTTTGGTTGTCTGTGTGTATCGTTGGGGTTGTAGCCATTACCATCACAACAATTGTATTTATCTGTGTGTAGGGTTTAGGGTTTTATGAAATCATTAACATATTAGAGATAAAATTACTTTGGTGGCTATCCAATATTATTCTAGCAAGTCTTTTACAATTTCTCTATTTGTGGTGATGTAGCTCAAATTTTCAATGAAGCTTGTGGGGTTATACTGATTTTTACATGGGTGCTTTACATAGATGATCTCTAAAAAATATGGCTAGGATTTCCAAAAATATGGTTGGGTTGGTTGTCTGTGTGTATCTTTGGCTTTGTAGCCATTACCATGGGAGCAATTGTATTTATTCGTGTAGGGTTTAGGGTTGTATGAAAGCATTAACGTATTCAAGATAAAATTACTTTCGTGGTTATCTAGTATTATTTTAGCAGGTCTTTTACAATTTCTTTATTTGTGGTGATGTAGCTCAAAGTTTCAATGAAGCTTGTAGGTTTATATTGATTTTTACATGGGTGCTTTGCATAGATGATTGATGTATTGTCAATGTCTTCTTGTTTTATGTTTCTATCTTTTGTGTTATACCCATTTTCGAGACTTGGCGGAGATTATTGGTCTTTTAGGGTGGAGAGTGTGTAGTTAAATCTTCTTTGTTTCATGAAAAAAATATGGATAGGGCTACTAATGTTTGGATGTTTCTCGTGCTATTCTAATACCTCTTTAACAATTTCGTGATTTCTCTATAATATTTAGTGAAAGCCGCCCTTGTTTATTCATACATATGTAGACACATATATATACTTTGTGCATCTTTGTTGTCATGCACATGGTTTGGTTTTCATTTTCAATGAAGCTTGTGGGTTATACTCTATTATACATGGGTGTTTTGCATAAATGATTAATTTATTGTTAATGTCTTCTTGTTATATGTTTATTTTCCTTTATACCTCT
The DNA here is from genome assembly GCA_007258455.2 of Sequoia sempervirens. NCBI lineage: Eukaryota > Viridiplantae > Streptophyta > Pinopsida > Cupressales > Cupressaceae > Sequoia > Sequoia sempervirens. Next base: position 68,235 of record VDFB02320582.1, on the reverse strand, counting down.
TACCATAGGAGCAATTGTAGTTAAATATACTTTTTTTCATTGTTGGTCTACTGTATTGATTATCTTTGTATAACTTTAGCATTGCAGCTATTAGCATAGGAGGAATTGTAGATATCTGTGTGTAGGGTTTAGGGATGTATGAAACCATTCACATATTGGAGATGAAATTGTGTTGGTGGGTGTTTATTGTTATCCTAATTGTTATTTTTAGAATTTTGAGCTATTTGTATATGATATTTAGTATTAGGTGATGTAGCTCAAATTTTCAATGGAGGTTGTTGCCTTATACTGATGTTTGGATGGGTGTTTTGCATACATGATTAATTTATTGTTAATGTGTTCTTGAGTGATTTTTGTGGTCCTTGTTTATTCTTTGTAGTTATGGTTGTGCAACTTTGGCTTTTTGTAGTTAAATCATGTTTCTCTTGTTGTTGGTCTCCTGTTTAGATTATCTGTGAATATCTTTGGCATTGGGAGCTCTATTTACTATGGGTTTAGGAAAATTGCAGTTAAATCTTTTTTCTTATGTGGAAAAAATATGGTTGGGGTGAGTAATCTTTGTGGCTCTTGTTTATTGTTTGTAGTTATCGTTGTGCATTTTTGGCTTCATACCTGTTGCTATAGGGGAAACTATAGTTAAATCTTCTTAATTTTATGAAAAAATTCAAGATGCATTGCCTCACACTAAATATTATAGACAAATAGAGAAATTGTAAAAGAGGTATTAGAATAACACTAATGTAGCTTGGAGTCTCAATTAAGTGTGTATATGTATATATATATAAGAAGGTTGTATCAACAATGTAATTTAATCAATATAGTTTCTCACACATTTTGCAATAGATCAATGTTAAAATTGTTGAGTCTTCTATCAAAAGGAAAAATTATCAGAGGCTAGGTCACATGAATAATAAATTAATCATTTATGCAAAATACCCATATAGACATATAGATATATATATGCATGTAAATATATGGACATATATATATACATGTATACATATATACATATATATATACGTGTATATATACATGCATATATATATGTCTACATAACCATAGAATGCATTAACCATTGGACCAACAAGCACTTACCATTAACCTTCCACCTTTTGAGGAGATCACCTCCACCGCTACCAACCTACGTATTTGCAAATTTTCATGTCAAACACTTACCATTCACCTTCCCCGTTACAACGGCAACATTCTCCACCACTGCTAGCCCACATAATAGCCAACACCCATGTCACCACAAAAAAAAAGTTTCCTCCCTTAACTCTCCCCAAGATGCTATAGGATGGAACATAATGCGTCGATTTTAACAATGGTTTGTTGCTAAAGCAACACCGCACTTGCTATTTGCACAGTGCATCTTAATCAATATAAAACCCTCGAACCTGCCATCAACAAGAATAATAAGTACCAAACAAAGGCATGAACAATAAATAATATGATATCAAACCAACACCACAATGGCTCTCTCGACAATGCAACTTAATCAATATACTTTCTCGCACATTTCACAGTACATTAGTGTTAAACCCCTTCACCCTACTATCAAATGCAATAATAAACAGAGCACCAAAGACATGAACAATAAATTAATCATTTATGAAAAATAACTATGTGAAACATGCACATATATATATACATGTAAACATATGGACATATGTATGCATGTATACATATATACGTATATATACATGTATAGATATCCATGCATATATACATGTAAACATATACATACATATACATACACAGTTGTATATAGATGAAATTAGTTTTCCTGATGTTATATAGTAAATGTCTTCTCATAGATATTTTATCATTTTGGTATTTCCCTATAATATTGAATGTCGAATAATGCTGCTTGGATTATGAATTGGCAAGTGAACTGTTATATAGATTGGTCTAGGTATGATATAATTTTATCTCTCTCCTGACTTTATATTTATTGGCACTGGAAGCATATCTACATTTATTTTTTTGTTAAACAAGTGCAATCAAGGAAAATGCACATCATCACAACACGTGGATAGAATGATTAAGGAAAATATATTTTCAAGTCTTTCAAAATATTAGTGCATGTCTACTTCCATGTATATATATATATGTGTGTGTGTGTGTGTGTGTGTGTGTGTGTGTGTGTGTGTATGTATGTATGTATGGATAAATCTATGTATGTATGTTTTACTAATAGTTCTCTCACAATTTCCCCATTTACTCTATAATACTCAATGGAAGATAATGAAGTTGTTATACAATTTCTCTATTTGTTAGCAAACTACAAAGAAGGTGGGCATCAAAGTAAAATGAAAAGCATGGTAGCTCAATGAATCTACAAATGTATATAGGCAAAGGGAAGAATAAATTACATGGCGATTCAAAATCTACAATGTCCTTGTTGTAAGGATTTGAAGTGAAATCAATTAGAGGGAATTGAAAGGACTAATTGTATAAAATGTGTATGGCACCAAAGATGCACAGAGTGGAGATATGTGTCTGCATATGTATATATATGTATATGTGTATATATATGTATGTAGGTATGTAGGTATGTGTGTATATATATATGTATATGTATATATATATGTATGTATGTATGTATGTGTGTGTGTTTGTGGGTGTTTGGGTGTGTGTGTGTGAGTGTGTGTGTGAGTGTGTGTGTGTGTGTATGTATGGATGCATGTGTGTGTATATATATATATGTACATATATATATGTATACATATATTACGTGGTTTGGTGGTTGTGGAGGTGGTCACCTTGATACACGGAAGGTGAATGGTAAGTGTTTGTTGTTGTAGGGGTTAATGCATTCTGTTGTTGTAGTTCGATGGGGTTCGATGAAGTAGATGCAATATTGAATGCAATAATGTGGCAAAGTATACTTTGATTAAGTTGCATTGTTCAAATAGCCATTGTAGTGAACATATGTGTGTGTGTGTGTGTGTATTCTTTATCTCTCATTTGTTTTAGCTCTTGCCATAAGAAAGCCTTCATTATGGTGGATTGCACCTTTTGTTTTCCATTTGGAAAAAATTTTGTGAGGATAATATATTGAGTAGGTTTCATTGTTGAAAGTGGCATTGTTGTGTTGGTTTCGTAGCAGAGCACTTCCTCAGATGTGTGGTCCCTACTCTAGTTTAATAGTAGATTGCAGCCACAATGGCTCTTTCAACAATGCAACTTAATCAATGTGCTTCCTTGCACATTATGCAAAAAATGTGACATGTATAGGGTGGAATTAAATATTATAGAGCAACATAGAAATTGTGGAACAACTATTGTAGAACAAATCCTCTTGATAGTTTCGCTAATAAAAATCACGTTGGAAACTTCAAATAGATAAGAAACCCTCTACATATCCATATATACAATCCCTCGTATTTTATTTGTGTGGTTCCTCACTCTTTCCCTAATAGTATTGTTAGAATTTGTGTTTTTATCTATAATATGTATATATGTATAGATACATGTATATGTATGAATGTACATATATATGTCTATGGAAAAGTATACTGCAAAATGTGTGGGAAAATATATTGGTTGGGTTGGTTTGTTGAAATAGCCATTGTGGTGTTGGTTTCATAGCAGACTATTGTAAAATTCTTCAAATATAGAAGAGTTGCCTATAGTTGATAATGAGAATGTGGGGCTTGTCTCTTCAACAAAAGATATTCGTAAATGTTGCTCATTGGTGAATAAGTATTGCATGAAAAATTATGGAACTAGAATTTACAACCCAACTATTACATAGAATGGTTGTGTTCTATTAACATGTTTCATGATATTCTTCTGCCTTCATCTGTTTGACTATCAATAACTTTGATGATTTTGTTTTCCACTCATCTATTTGAAGTTTCCTGTGGTAGATTATTTTATTTTTCTTGTAACAAGGATTGTTTTGTAATCTGTAAAATTTCATAATCTTTAACATTATTAATTTTTTTGGATAGAAAATGTTATCATTCAGATATATTACTGTATATATAGATAAATATATACATGTGTGCATATGGATATATATATATATCTATGTTTAATTGTGTTTTCCAAAATGTCTAAATAGAGGCAAAATTGAACCCATATATGTATTTAAGGATTTCTATTCTTTTTGTTCTATATTCCATTGTTTCTATTAAGACAGATGAATGAGCAAGTAGCAATGTATACAAATGCTTGCATATAGGTGTTTATACAAATATAGGAAGAAGATTGTATCCATTCTAAGTTCTACACGAGTTGGTATTGAATGTTGGAATACATTACTCCTTGATTTTTTACTATAATATAGACCTGTCAATGAGTCAACTATGGTTGGAAGATTCCTTGCCTTTAAAGGATTCTACAACAATCTTTGCAGAGTCGGGGTCTGTGGACGGGTCTCCAAAGCCCCCAAAAAATTGATTTGGTGTCAAATTGTACACTTGATGTTGTGGAGTCTAGCTCTGAGGATGCCATCCACTAGCCTACAGACTCTGATTCCATAAGTTTTCCTTCCTCTTCCATTGTCCCTGCTGCAAGCTTTCTCTTATTGTTTCCTACCTTTCTTGTTGTTGCTCCTTGATTGGCATTTACGTGTATACATATATAGCTAGTCATAGTAGAGGATATAGATATGAAAGTAGAGATGCATAATGTATCTCTTTGTTGCTTGATATTTTAGAGGATATAGATATGAAAGTAGACATGTATTGATCTTTTTTAGCACATAATAATGTATCTCTTTGCATCCTTCATTTTCCTTGCTCATTTTATCAATTTGGTGTGATGATCTACATTTTTCTTGATTGCACTTGTGTTTGTAGGTTGCAAAGAAAGATCCAACTTTGAATCCATTTGCAATTCATTCTATTAATGCCAACAATGTTGTTCCCTCTCTGGTCCTTCAACTTTTGTCCTTCAAAAAATTTGGTGGTCATGAAGGGCAGGTTGAGTGATACAAGGTTGTCTTGTCTAATGCCCACCATTTGAAAATTATAGGAACTCTTCCTTCCAAATGCAATGACATGTGGTTTATAGGTGCCTTAAAAATAGGGTCCCTTGTATGTTTAAAAGATTGTGTCTGTAGGAATATCCAAGATTCAAGGTGGGTTGTACTGTTTGTTGTCTATGCTAAATAATTCTCTCTTTTTCATTTATGCCTTATATAATTTTTCCAATACATATTTTTTCTTCTTTTCCAAGGCCTTAATCATATCCAACTTAGTTGTAATTATGCTTGATTGTCAAATTATTGGGACCCCTAGGTATTTGTTCAAGCAACAAGAAGAGAAAATGTTGGCACCTGACTCACCTTCCCCTTCTAAACATGCCCCTAAATTTGGTTTGCAGGTGTCCCCTAAAAAACAAAATAGCCCTCCAAAGGTCAGCCCTATTAAAGCTTTGAACATTTATCAAAATGTTTGGACAGTGAAAGGGCGTGTAACAGATATTAGGGAGATGCATCATTTTTAGAAACAAAGAGGTGAAGGGCAATTGTTTAGTTTCAACATTATAGATGTGGAGGGGAGAGAAATACATATTTCTTTTTTTGATGATATTGTTGAATTGCATTATGGTCGAGTTGAGGTGGGGTTTACTTATTTAATATCAAGGGGATTAGTTAAGGAAGCCAATAAAATATTCAATAAATTAAATAGTAAGCTTGAGATTGTTTTGGATGAAAAATCAATAATAAAATAATTTGAAGATGAGATTCTTGTCCCAAAAAAAAATTGCTTTTGTGTCAGTTAGTGAAATAAGCAACTATAGTGATAACAACTTTGTTGATATTATTGGCATTGTAGTGCATGTTGGGTAAATTTCAATTATTCGTAGGAGAAATGGATATGAAACGCCCAATGAACCATTAAAATATATGATGTCTTTGCTTCTCTCACTGATGTTAATTTGTGGGGCACATGTTGGCAAGAAAAATGTGATACCTTGCACTAGATGTATCTTTTTGGTGAAATAGTGATTGTTGATGTTCGTAGTGGTCATGTAGGCTACTTTAATGGAAAAGTTATCAACACATCAACAGGAATAGACCATGAAATTAACCCTTCTATTCATGAGGAAAACACTCTTAGATCCAAGGGGCCAATTAAAGTAGTCCAACTAGCTTCAACTTCTTTTGCACCTCAGAGGTTGCATCCTTCAAATGATAGAGTTACTATTGCATTTATCTTAAACAACTACCTTCATTTGGGAGAAACGGTTGAAGTCATTTTCAAAGCAACCATTCAAATTGCAAAACCCGAGTCTTTTTGTTACCCTACTTGCCCCTTGTTGGTTAATGGTAAAGAATGCAAAATCAAATGCACATGCCCTCGTGCTGATGTTTGGTTTTGTGATCATTTCCAGATGGAAATTGAGGAATGCAACTATTGGTATCTTCTGTAGTTAAAGCTGCAAGACCATTCAGGTAGCCTTTGGTGTGTTGCTTTTGATGAAGGTGCCAATAGTTTGTTGCAGATGCCAGCAAAAGACCTCTATGCATTGCAAGACAACTTTGACTCTACAAGAAAACCTATTGTTGTTATTAAAAGCCTTGTTTGTAAAGTATATATCTTCACTGCTTTGATTAGAACATAAACATATAATACAGAGGAACGCTTCAAAAAATGATTGCCAAAGCAACAAAAGTTGATTTTGAAGCAAAGTGTAAACTATTGCTTCTAGACATAATGAAGATATCTACTCCTGGTGTAGAAAAAGGCTCCACTAGTGAGCCTACACTTTGACTACTCTTTTTCACTTCTGATCATTTCTCATAGCTTTGAATTTTAAATGCTGACTATGGCATGCTAAGAATTTTGTTTAAGAAATATGGACACAATTTATACCTATGTTTGCATCTACATATTTGCACGTTTATTTACTTGCCATCTTTTTTTATCATACCATGGTGGATTTTTCTATCATTCTTGCTTTCGAATATTTCAAATTAGTTGGAAGGTTTTATGATATTTTTACATAGATTAGAATTTGAAATACAACTGGACAATTTATTCTCACATATATTTCAAATATTTTCTATATGAGTAATACTTGACAATATATTTTAATATATATTAAATATTTTGTATATGGCTAATCATTGAGATTACACTTCTATATATCGCATTGAAAATCTGCATGAATCGTATAAGTTTTTTCATTACACTAAAATCAGGAGTGATAAATTATTTATTGCATCAATTTAATGGCATTGTATTTGATTTAAAGTTTCTTTGAATGATAATGACTCTTGGTTCTTATTCACATACAAATTTAATCAAATATGTGTGTGTGTGTGTGTGTGTGTGTGCTTCCAGGTCTAAAGAATATCAAAAGTAGGAAAAAGATAAACTTATGTTGTTCCTAAACCAATCTATATAACAGTTTGCTTCCCAATTCAATATTCAAGATATTATAAAGACATTTACTATTTGAGAAAGGAAAGCATGGAAAACCTATTAAAAAGGCATTTACTATATAACAACTGCCTTCACAATTGTAAATTTATGATTTCTTTTCAAAGCTTATCCACCAATGAGGAACATTTAGGGAGATCATATGTTTAAGAGGTAAGGTCCAGTCTATTAGTAAAAGCTGTCAAGAAGACAAGCGATAAACAAAGGGCAAGAAGTATGTTTGTAGGTATATGTATATGTGTATTTATATGTATATGTATATGTATATGTATATGTATAATGTTGATGTATAGAATTCTCTATTTGTATTCCTTTCACACATATATAGTTTTCTGTATATTCCATTTTTTCCTTTGGTTTCATTGCTTGATGGGTGTAGAATGGTCAAAACCTCCCATGCACTTCCACTGCTTTGCCGATTGGATGTTCAACAAGTGTTGTGTTCTGCAATCTTCACTACGTTGTAGATGTATTGTTGTTGTAAGTTGTCTTGCCTCTGTCTTTTTGGTCATTTCATACACTCCTAACCATAGATATATATTGTCATATTTTTTTTTCTAAATTTATTATTTACTAGCTTATGGGTTTAACAGTTCCCTTATTGCAGGGCTAGAGATCCTTCAGTGCAAAGCAAAGTTGTACGCTCACCCCTTTTCTTTTTGCATGGTTACATACATTCCAAAACATACCAAAATTAGGTATTCTATATAGTTATTCCTATACATTGCATGCTTTCAAACAAAACCTTTATTTTTTCTTCCTTCTCTTCCTTTAAACAAAGTTTTATGTATTTCATCTGTAGAATTCCATTTTCTACAGTTCTTTATGGGGCATTCTCCTTTCCTAAAAAAGTTATTAGAGCCATAAGATCCCTAAGAAATCGAATATATGTATTGGAAGATAGAATTTTTTTAGCATGTTCACTATTCTCAGGAACTATGCAATTTCCACTTCTTACACATATATATATTAAGCTCTAATAGAGGAATTGTATGAAAAGTATCACAATAACACTTATTTGTTACTAAATATTATACACAAGAATTTAGTTCCCCTGTATTGAGTCAAATAGGTGCACCATTGGCAACCCATGTACTTCTTGCCATTCACCTTCCTTGTTGCAACAACACCATTCTCCACTACCACCAACCCACATACCTACAAGCGTCCACATCACTGCAAAGGAAAGACACAGTGCCCTCCCCGCTGGAAAATTTGCAGTTGCATTCTTCACCACGAAACCCATCTTTCATTAATTAGAAATTCAAGCTACATTTCCTAGGAGTAGATTTAGTACTCAAATAGAGAATTCACAAAAGAGCTATTCCATAACATTTGTAGTAGGTACAATGAAAAATCACGCCCCATAGACTACTCTCAATAGTACATTTGTCCATGTTCCCATAGTTGCCTTCTCGCCTTCTCAGGAACATATGTTTTAGGTGAAAGAAAGAATATTTAACTACTATTTCTTCATCCATATAGAAGAAAAATGTGATCAACCTATGCAAAATTGATTTTACAAAATACCCATGTGAAATAACTTACACATTCTACACCACCTCACTTTCGAAGCCCTCCAATCTGCTACAAAATGGATCCATATATGATGATTTTAACAATAGTTTGCAACCAAACTAGCACCATGATGGCCCTTTAGATAGGATAATTTCATCAAAGTATACTTTCCCATATTGCAACATAGAATATAAAGTATACTCTCCCACACACCAACATTCAATATTACATTTACTTTGCTTGCCACCATCGTGCAATGACATGAAACACTGGGCTTTGAGCGAAAAAATGCTTGCCATTCACATTCCCCGTATCCAATGCACCATTCTCGACTTCCTCCATCCCATGTAATTACCAACACTCACATCACCACACTAAAAAAATGGTGGCCTCATCAACCATTGGCAAATCCCCATCTCCAGCAATACCAATTTACCATTGCGCTAATGGAAACCCCGGTGATAACTTCAAACAAAAAACCCCCCAACCCATGTAATTGCTAACCTCCACTGTATACATGTATATATATGTACATATATATATAGATGCAATGTATCTATATATATATATATATATATATATATATATATATATATATATATATATGTGTGTGTGTGTGTGTGTGTGTGTGTGTGTGTGTGTATAGTGTACATCCTACTAGATGAGTAGTTTGCATAGATGGTTAATTTATTGCCTATTTGTTTTTGTCAAATGTTTGTGTATTTTTTGTTATACTGACTATGTTGATTTAAAAGAGATTATTGTTTTGTATGGATGGAGGAATTGCAATTAAATGTCCTTTCTTTCGCTAGAAAATATGTTGAGGGTTAGTAATTTGTTTGTTGTTGGTTTATGGTTCTACTTATTTGTCTCTATTGACCAATGAGGAAGATTTAGGTAGATCCTTTGTTTAAGAGGTAACCTCCAGGCTGTCAGTAAAAGCCAATCCCTATCACTAGCAATTCCAATTTGCAACTGCGCTGACAAAAATCTCGACAGAGACTTAAAAAAAAAAACCCCAACCCATGTAATTGCTAAGCTCCACCCTTGTGCCCAAAAACACTTGCCACTCAGCTTCCACCTATCCAACCAACCCATCTTTACATATAGAGAACTAGGGAAATTGTAACAAAACTATATCAACATCAACAAATGTGTACGTATCCTTCCAACTTCCTAAATTAGTTATTCAAACCCAATTCCCCAGGGCAATGCCTATTTTCTTTATGTTATACAAAAATTATATGATGTAATGATCTATGCAAAGTGCATATAGCACCACAGACTTAATTGGAAATTTAAGCTGCAATGTTTGGTATTCGATATCAAAAGATTTACAGAAAATACCCATGTAAAACAACTTACAAACTTTACAGCACAATAGTTGAAAAACTGTCAAATCTATTATAGAACAGAGTCAAGGATGACTATTCTTACAATAGCCTCATATGCAAGCAACACTGCAATGGCTCTTTCGACAATGCAACTTAACCAATACATTTTCTTGCCTTGCAAAGAAAAATAACAACAAATAACAATTTTTAATAGGAAGCTTCGAACATATGATGGAAAAAGAATATCATGCAACATATTGGTAGAAGCCAAGTAGTCTATGTTATAGGCGTAAGATGTATTAAGATGATACTTAAGATTCAAATGTATGTCACTCTCTAGTGTTTCCTTAATTCTTTTACAATTCGCATGTTTCTCTATATTATCTAATAGTAAATAGTGGAGCCGAACTTTACAATATATGCAAGTATATATATATGTGTGTGTGTGTGTGTATACATGCATATATATGTATCTATATATGTACATGTATATATATGTATGTGTATATATGTATATGTATATATATATTTCCATATATAAATATATATATTGGTGTAATTGTGCAACATAAAGTAAATGCAATATTCAATGTTACAGTGTGGGGAAGTGTACTACAAAATATGCTAGAATATATATATATATATATATATATATTGTGGTGTAATCGTGCAACATAAAGTAAATGCAATATTCAATGTTACAGTGTGGGGAAGTGTACTACAAAATATGCTAGAAAATATATTGATTCAGTTGCATTTCCCTAAGAGTCATTCTAGCATTATCAATATGTTACAATCACTCCTATCTTAATCTGCAATTGGGAAATAAAACTACCAACCCTAAGCATTGTAATTTAAAAACCTAGATATAACTACTATTGCTCCTATATGGGTATTTTTAATATATCAATCAGGGAATTGAGTACATATAGATATGTGCATATGTATTTGTCTATTTTCCAAGGCACTCAATACAATTTTCCTCTTTCAATATGTACTATGAAATAATGTAGCTTGAATCTTATATCAATATGTTTCATGATATCCTTTTCCCCTCATTTGTTTCAAGCTTTACAGATACTGTGTGATTAAATGCTCTCTTATTAGCAAATAGCAACTTCAAACAAATAGTCTATCAACTAAAGATATAAAGTTCAATAGATAAGATACAATGCAACTATTGCTATCTTTTGAAGTAAAGCTACAAGCACATTTAGTCAACTGTTACATATATATTACTTGTGTTGTGTGAATATGTTTTATTATATTCTTTCTTTCATTGTCCATTCTTCTATGTATTCCACTTACCAATTTTGTTCTAACCGTCTTCAAATTGTATTATGCTTTTTCTTTACTAGGATATCTCTTCTTCGTGTACTTCTTAACCCACAAAAAATAGTATAATGTTATAGAGTTTGGTTCACAACACCCATCTTTCTGCACGTTCTAGTCACCGCACATATATATCAAGGTGGCTATCAATTTAGTGCTTTTCGATTCTATCATTGTATATTTGTTGCTACTTATACACATAGACACACAAATTCTCACATGCACTTGCCCATCAAAAAAACATACTCTATTCTATTAATTGTATTTGTCATTGTTTCTAGAATTCTATTTTCAACATTTTTAGTGCATTACTTATACATAGTTGTTTTCCAGTATCCCATGTATTCAAAATCTCTCATTTTATCTCTCTATTTACAAAACACAATGCTAATGTATTTTATTCTATGCATATGTTTTTCCCTTTCTAATGTTGCACAAAAGCATTACACATCAATCTATGTGGCTATGAATAGCAACCAAACACCACTCTCATGTGCTTCTGAGCCAACAAACAAACTATTCATAGCATCACATTGTTTATCCCCAAAAGCATACAAGAGTGGTCTCTATTGTTCCATTCCATTAAAGCGAGCGATTTTTACAATACTTTGCTATTGACCCAGCACCACACCACTGACAACCCACATTCTTGCCATGCTCCACGTTGCCATTAAAGAACACAAGTCAAGTCACTACCCATATAAGTCAAGGGCATGTGCAGGATCATGGTATGCCAAACAGGCCCTTAAGTGGCAAAAAAATCAGAAAAATCAGTGTTAGGCAACTTGACGTAAATATTTGAATAAGTTATCTATATTATTTAAAAAATATGTAAGAATAGAATTTGTAGAAAATTGAATGTAGTTTCTAAAATACTAGGTTTATTTAAAAATAAATAAAATCTATTTGGCGAAAATTTGAAATTTCAATGTAGTAGTACTTAAATTTCAGGGAAAAAATAAGAAGTAGGTGTCTGTCTGACCACCCTAACCATAATAAAATGATAATATTTTCTTGTAATATTTTATATATAAGTAGAGGACTCATGTCCAGATGTGATGCATATTTTTTTGTAATTTTTTCCAAGTAAATAATTAATTATGATTTTTTATTACAACTTTAGAAAATATAAAACTAGATTCGTCCACCTTAACTTGGTCAAAATTCATGAAATTTAATTTTTCTTTTTTTAATCCTATAGTATGTAAAGCATAGAATGTGACACATGTTTTGGATTCAAAAAATATGATCTTGTTGAAAGTTATAGATGTTTCAATCAAATTCTATCGATCAGACTTTAGTCATAATTCTAATAGAAAATGAATAATAATTATTTATTAAATTCAAATTAAATCATAATTATATTTTTGGAAAGCTGAGAATCTCCTCTAAAAACCCTTTTCGTTTCATTAATTTTGGGTGAAAAAAAAGTCGTCAGCCACATACCCTACAAATATTGCCACTTTTTGGCATACCATGATCCTGCACATACCCTCAACAAGGAAAAGATTTAACTATGATCAAACCATGCATAGAGAATGATTGTCTTTCAACTCTCCAAAATGGGTATCACGAAAAAAATGCAAGCAAATAACAATGAAGATTTCTTGCACACAACTATTCGCCAACATGCCATTTATTCAAAATGTTCCATTTTATCTCTTTATTTTTTTAACAAATATTGCTAACCTCTTTTACTCTATATCTAAATTATTTACTTTATAATGTTGTATAGATATAGTAGACATTCAAGAAAATTAGTGTGTTGTAAATACTCTATTCCACTTCCTTTTATGCTACAACAATTTGGCCCAACCATCTTTTACTTACTCTTCTTATTGTGTGATATATGGTAAGAGTCCTTGAGATTTACCATGGACCTTACCTACTTTTCTTACTCAGGGGTTTGGCTAGAGTCCATGAGGCTTCATGATGCCAATATAATAGGGAGGATGAGTGTGGATTTCCTGGTTTGAATTTTATCATCAATATATTTCTTGCTCCTTATATACATGGAAAAATAACCCTAACCTACTTTATTCTATATTTATATTTTCCCCTTTCTAATGTTGCACGAATACAATAGACATTGAAGCAAATTAGTCTATTGTAAATTGTGTATGTCAAGTTACTTGTGATTCTTAAGTGCTCTTCCAATAGTGTTTTTAGAATTTCTTTTTGTTTTTTTTTTGTCATATATGCTAAGAGTCCTTGAAATTTTCCATGGACCTTACTTGCCTTTTTTCTCGGGGGTTTGGCTAGAGCCCAGGAGGCTTCATGATGCCAATATGGTAGGGAGGAAAATGAGCATGGGTTTAGTACTTTTGGATTCTATCATCTTATATTTGTTGCTACTTATATACATAGACACACAAATTATCACATGCACTTTCCCATTAAAAACAAATACACTAATCTATTCATTATATTTGTCATTGTTTCCACAACTATCTTTTCAACATTTTTAGTAGATTACTTATACACAATTCTTTGCGAGTATCCCATGTATTCAAAATCTCCTATTTTATCTCTTTTTTATTTACAACAAACAATGCTAACATGTTTTATTCTATGTCTATATCTTTTTCTTTATAATGTTGCACATAAGCAATAGGCATACCAAGGAATTACTGTATTGTAAATTGTCTATTTCATATTCTTTCCTACTGTAACAAGTTCATCCAATGTTTCTCACTCTTGTTGAACACCACCAACATGATATGTAAGTACAAAAATTCCCTATTATCAATAAATAGATTTCGTTAACCAACTATAAATATTGTTAACTGTTCTGCTTACCCTTTTTTGCAATGAAATATGATTCTCCCAAGAATATAACTTTTCACGTAGGCAATTAAGTGTACTCAATGATATGCTATGTGATTCAAAAACATGAAAATATTATTTTCTAGTCACCATCTTCATTTTGTAAGTGGAAATCTGCATAATTATAATCATCAAATATGCTCTTCATTGGAAGGTATTGGTGTAGCACACATTTCATTTAAACTGGTGGATATGAAGAACCAAAAGTAGCGATCTTTCCCTGCAAGGTGTGCAGCGAAATTCTATAAAATCCATGGCATTTTCCATGTCTTTAAATTTCATGACATTCGTCATGAAATTATAAGTTATGGAATTTTCTATGGGTTTTATAAAATTTCAGACTGCATACCTTGTAGGAAAAAAGTGTTCTGGTGTGTACATGTTAGATTTTCCATGTGGTGATTCTTTCAATTCAATGCTACGTATACATTCGCTTCAACATGGGTGCTACACAAAAAAAAGTTTACCACTCCCAACTATATAATGCCAACATGTCAGTAAATAAATTCATTCGACCAGTCGTAAATACCATTAATTATTTTTACTTTTCCATTTTCTTTGATCGTTTTGCACATATACTTAGTGTAAGTGTGAAAAATTTAAACAAAATACAATTAAATACACCTCTTAATGAAACATTGTATCAAGATTAAACATGAATTAAACTAATTTAAAACATAGAAAAGCCTGAAAGCCTCTCATTGTCTCCTATCTCTAAAGATTTATCAAATTGAAGAAGCTATTAGATTTGTAAGCACCATAACTATTTAAAATGCCTATTTAAAGAATGGAATGGATGCTAAATGTTGTGATGTTATGATTGCTAATGATTTCTAAATGATATGAAGCTACTGTAAATGAATCCTGATGGATGAAAGCTATAGTAAAAAGAAACTATGTTATTGTCGTGATATGAAATCTATTGATGCCATGATTCTATGATGATACTGAAAATGCTAATTCTAAATGGTTGCTTGGTTGATTGAGTACTAATTCATGCAGAGTAAGTTTGCATAAAGGATGATGATTCTCATATTTTCTCGGATGATTTTGATGCTTCAGAAGGTTGTATATATAGATTTCTGGTAGCACATTTTCACAGGGATAATACAACAGAGGCTGAGATTCAATCTAGAGATTTGAATGGTATGAGATGAGAAGGTGGAGTTAATCATGGAGGATTGTTCCTGCCCATGAAAACACTAGGCAAGATGAGAGGAAAGATTTGGGGTAGAAAATTGAGAGGATTTCCTGCAGGTTTGTCCCTGAGGCTCTTCCCGTGAATGCGAGTTGCATTAATTAGATTAAAAAAATTAATTTTATTGGTGAGTGAATAGAGGGATTTGATTTATGCATTAATTCAAATATTTTTTGTTTATTTAAATTCAACAAAAGAGGAATAAATAATTTAATAAAAAAAACTATAGAAGTTGTTTATTTAAATTAAATAGAAGAAAAATGATAATTAAATTAAAGATTTTAGGATATCTTTATTTAATTAAGAAGAAATGTGATGAGATAATTAAATAAATGCCAACTATTAAAGCTGTGTATTTAATTTTAGGATAGAATTGATGGATAAAGTATAGAAGAAAATAATAATGATAATAATTAAATAAAACAAAGTATTTAATTTTGTTTATTTAATTAAGAGGGAAACAATATGATAAAATAAGAGAATTAATAGTGAACTTAATATAAATAAATATCTATTTATTTACTAAGTAGATGAATTAAGATTAATCAATCAAATAAGTTGTATTTAATTAATTAGATTCTCCAGACCATTTTTAGGTGTCCACATTTTGCCCCTCTTTGAAGTGATGTGTTTACGCATTGCTTCAAAGAAAATTTTGTGCTGTTGTTGTTAGTATCGACAAGAAATTTTCTTCAAAATGCCCCAGACATGATTTTTCAGGTGATTGATGGATATATGCCCCCTTGGGAGATAAATTAACATGATTTTTTATTTTTATTTATTTTTGGAATTTTTTAGAATATTTCAATTTTTTAATGATTTGATGAATATTTGGCGATGAAATAGTTTATCTCCTGATAATCGATGTAGAAAGTTTCCCTTGTGATGAAATGTGCAATAAGCCTCTTTGTGTTTGATGATTTTCGATTGTGTCAACCTTTGATTTCATATTGATTGACACTCTTGATCAAGTAGATGGTGTTCGACCTCATGATAGGCGAGGTCTGATGATTTATTGATGATAATTATCCTCATGATGGGTGAGGAATAATTATAGTTTGATTGATGAACCTCATGATAGGAGAGGTTCAATGATGCTTGATGATTGACCTCATGATAGGCGAGGATCAATGATAGGTTGATGATTGTTCTCATGATAGGTGAGGATCGATGATAGGTTGATGATTGATTGACCTCATGATAGTCAAGGTTCAATGATAGTCGCTCATGAGATTTGATCAAAGTAACACTGGAGCCAAATAGATTGATAGGCTGATTGATTTTTGATTGATTGATAATATTGTTGATTTGCAATATGTTATGAGCATAGGAGGATTTTAGAGTTCTTCCCAAAGATGTGGGACATGATTCCACATCTGGTGTAGGTCGATATAGATATCATCAGGTTATGTGAAAAATCTATTTAATGTAGATGCAAAACTAATATGAATGCAATCTAATTTAACCATGCAAATCTACATAGGCAAGCATTGGCATCTTAACAATACTTTCATTGTGATTTTTATCATCATAGAGCTTTAAAAATGTTGAAAGTGAGTACAAGCATCAATGGTATGAGTTAGACCATGATGACCTGAGTACTACCATGATTTTTGATATTGCAAGCGAACACAAGCATCGAGGTATAATTAAACCTAAGCATTTCTTGTGTAAAATAGACAAGAATTAACCACTTTCCTATGTGAATTGGAATGTCATCCATGATACTTTGTAGAGCACTTCTCGCAACGATTTACATAGTAATAATGATTAATTCATAGATAGCAGACAAAGAAAATATCATTTCTTCTTCCTAGCTTCTCTAGTTCAATACATCATTGAGTTGCTCCAAAGAAATGATAAGAATGATCAAAAGTACAACATATCTTACATTTTCTTATAGTATTCAATAATTTATTCAGATTAGATCATCCATCCTGATTTTATGATTTTTTTTTGTGTTTTTGAAATTTTGGATCAAACTAACCTAAAGACCTATCCTAGGGGCCTCGGGGGCTGATAAAAAATTAGCCTTGCCTACGTTATAGACACAGAGACCACGTAGTTCAACTAACACCAACTCATGTTTTTTTTGGATTTTCTGAGACTGACTTTTTGACTTGTTTTTTTTCTTTTTGGATTTTCTATTGTGATATGGATGTTTGATGTGTTTCCGATGGTGATTGATGTTTCATGATGGGTTGTGTTTTGATTGGTCTTTTTTTGTTTCTTTTTGTCCATTTTGTGAAGTTCAAGATTTATGTTTCCCCCAATGATCTTCAAATGTTGCCCCCCAAGCCAGGGTGAGACATGACCATGTGATATGATACAATAATGGATGTAAAATCATAGTGGAAGTGATGACCATGACATGTCTCTAAATAGATGGGAGAGCTGATTCAAATTACAAATAGTGCCTAGTTATAGGTTTTCACTATTTGTTTTTATTTCATCTTTTCATTCTTTTTGATTTTTTTGTATTTTTCTGTCTTTTTGATTTTTGCATTTTTGTGTCACCAGGATGCCTGTGTGCTAGGTTTTCATCAAGGTAACCATTTTCAAAAAATTATTCATGCACTAAGTGATTCAGGTATAGAATTTCCTGAGATGGATACTATTATTAGGTTCATCAAACAGATCCCCTTCGGGTGTAGACAATTGATATGCTCTTGAGCTATACACTAATATGATAACAAAGGGACCTAACTAGTTAGGTTCAAATTTCCCTTTCTTATCTATATCTTGCTGATTTTTAGGGTTTTCCTTTAGGACCAAGTAACTAACTTGAAAAATTCTAGGTTTTACCCTATGATTATAACTTCTTGACATTCTTTGTTGGTAGGCTTTCAAATGATTTATTGCTTGTTGACAATGTTCATCTAGTAATTCCAGCTCCTGTAGCCTTGAAATTATGTAATCTTCATCTGCTATGAGACCTTTTAGTGATACACAGAGTGATAGTATTTCTATCTCAATTGGTAGAATGGCCTCTGATCCCTACACCAAGGCGTATGGTGTAGCTCTTCTTGGTGTTCTAATGTTGGTTTTGTAGGCCCATAATGCAGGATTTAACTGAACATGCTAATCACGTCCACCATCATCTACCTTCTTCTTTAGTATTTTTAGGATTGTCTTGTTTGAGGCTTTTTCTTGTTTGTTTCCCTATGGATAATATGGTGTTGAAAAACGATGTTGAATATGGAATTGTTCACATAATTCCTAGACGTTGTAATTTTTAAAAGGCCTTCCATTAGCTGAAATAATGGATTGTGGTATCCCATATCGATAGATGAGATAATTGAGTATAAAAGATGAAATATGTTTTCCAGTGATAGTTGTCAACGAAACTACTTCTATCCATTTTGTAAAATACTTTATTGCTGTGATGATGAACTTGTGGCCATTTGATGAAGAAGGATGTATTTTCCCCAATAGGTCTAATCCCCATTAACAAAAGGGCCATGTAGATGTGAATGGTTGTAACTCTTGTGCTGGTGCATGAATTAGATTACCATGAATCTGACAATTTTGACATCTTTAACATATTGATATGCTTCCTTCTCCATATTCGACCAGTAATACCCTAAATAGAGGAGTTTCTTAGCTAGGGTTAGCCCACTTGAATATGTCCCACAAATACATTCATGGACCTCTTGTAAGGATGTTTCAGATTTGTGATGCTCCAGACACTAGAGAAGAGCACCATCTAAACCTCGATAGTAAAGGATGTCAGCGATTAATGTATGTCTTGTTGATTGATGAATAAAGTTACATTTTTGGTTTCTAGAGAGGTCAAGAGGAAGAATGTTGTCTTTGAGGTAAGTATAGATCTCTCCATATTGTGAGGGTTGGATGTTGGGTATGTGGCATATGGTCTGTGAATTAGGGTTATCATATGCTGGACTAGATACTTGTTCAACCATATACTCATATCGACCTTTCTATTATGGTAATTGCAAAAGAGATGCAATTGTTGCCATGGCATCTAAAGCTTTGTTTTCTACTCGTGGTATTTGCTCGAACTTGATATCCATGAATTATTTCGTTAGATCATCCATCATTTGCTTATAAGGCATGAGCTTCTCATCTTTTGTTTGATACTCGTTATTTACTTGATAAATGACAAGTTGTGAGTCCCCATACACTTTCATTTCTATGATTTTCCATTCAATAGCTATTTTGATGCCTATAATCAGTGCTTCATATTCAGCTATATTGTTTGCACATGGAAAGATCAACCGATAAGATCTGGGAATAGTGTGTCCTTGAGGTGTTACAAATAGAATTATTGACCTTGCTCCTCTCTATGTATATGATCCATCAAAGTATAGTCTTCATTGTTGAGTTGTAATATTCATGATGTCAACATCTGGAAATTTAATGTGCATTGGATGATGATGCTGTAATGGAGCTTCAACTAGTTGATCTGCTATTACCTATCCTTTGATGGCTCTCCTATCAACATATTGGATATCAAACTCACTCAATGTCATGACCTATTTTGCAAGTTTTCCTGTTAGTGCAACTTTACTGAGTAAGTATTTTAATGGGTCTATTTTTTCTATGAGCCTAACTGTATGAGTTAACATGTAGTGTCACAATTGCTGAGTTTGAAATACTACTGCTAAACAATATTTTTCTATGAATGTATTGTTTATTTCATATCCGTTGAGAGTCCTGCTAATGTAGTAAACTACTTGTTCTTTTCCTTCAGAATCCTCTTTTGCTAATAGAGCCCCTATAGATATTTCAGTTGTTGTAATATATATTAATAGTGGTATTTCTGCTATGGGTGGCATGAGTATCAGAGGTGTCACCAAATATTTCTTTATCTGGTCAAAATTTGTTTCACAGTTATGATCCCATTTGAATGAAATATTTTTATGAAGTAGATGATTAAATGGGTGATTCTTATTTGCTAGCTATGAGATAAATCTCCTGATGGATTGTAACCTGCCTTGTAGGGACCTTATTTGACTGATGTTTTTAGGTGGTGGCATCTCCATGATTTCCTTAACCTTAGCTAGATCCACTTCAATACCCTTTTCTGAAACTATATAACCAAGAAGTTTTGCTGATGTCACCCCAAAGATACACTTCTTTGGGTTCAATCTTACATTGAATTTTTCCAGTTTGGTGAAGATCTTATCAAGTATTTCCAGATGTCCTTCCCTAGTGTGTGATTTTGCTAAGATATCATCCACATAATCTTCCACGAAAGTATGCATCATATCATGAAAAATTGTGGTCATTGCTCACTGATATGTTGCACCTACATTTTTCAAACCAAAAGGCATGACATTCCAGTAGAATGTTCCCCAACGGCAAGTGAATGCCATCTTTTCTTGATCCTCATGTGCTATTTTGATTTGATTATATCCTGAGAAGCCATCCATTATAGATAACATGGCATGTCCTGTTGTTAGATCAACAATTATGTCAATGTTGGGTAAAGGAAAATCATCCTTTGGGAATGCCTTGTTTAAATCTCTAAAATCTATTCATATTCTAATGCTATGATCAGGTTTGGATACTAGAACAATGTTTGAGATCCATTCTGCATAATCTATGGATATGATAAAGCCTGCATCT
The DNA here is from genome assembly GCA_007258455.2 of Sequoia sempervirens. NCBI lineage: Eukaryota > Viridiplantae > Streptophyta > Pinopsida > Cupressales > Cupressaceae > Sequoia > Sequoia sempervirens. Next base: position 47,032 of record VDFB02320582.1, on the reverse strand, counting down.
AATAATTTTTTTAGTTCAACTTTAACCAAAAGGGCGATGTGGGGATGCATCTTTCTCAATTTTTGTTTGACTGGTTTGATTCCCTTTGGTAGTGATAGATGATGCATTAGAAGTTGTGGATCTAATCCTAGCATGTGAGAATAAGACCATGCAAACTTTATTTGTCATCGCTCAAAGAATTTAGTGAATGTCGGCTTCTCCTGTTCTATCATGGATGCTGCTAGATGTAAGATCTTTGCTTCTTCAAATGTTCCCAGATTTATAGGATGTGTTGGCTCTACTAGTACTGATGATCTGTCATGGTAATGTTCTGGGAGAGTGTCAAATATTTCATCCTTCAGTGCCTCAGAAAGGTTTTCGCTGTTGGATACATTCTTTATTTTTCTCTTTTCAAAATCTAATGGTGCCTCAGAGAGGTTTTCATCATTAGATTTATTTTCCCTATTATCATTTTTGCAACTAAAAGATTTGACACCCTCATAATGTAAAGTATTGATATGAGTGTTATGGATAGTACTTGTATCAGTTTTGTCATAGCATAGAAAATTTATGATGGTGTTATCATTTGAGAAGACTGGTATAAGGCTCAGTTCAATGGGTTCCCAGTCAATCAGTTTGGGGTGTATTAATGGTAACAAGTCATCAAATTGGACAAGTTCAAGTGTTGTAAGTGTCATGATAGCTAGATGGTCAAAGTTATTTGTAGGATGTTAAAGGCTTATGACAGTACTCACCTCCAATTTTTCTTACTCACTCGATGTCTAATTGTCCTCACTTGAGTTATCAATATTTGTTGATCCCATAACAAATGTCCTAATTCTTAAACCTTGTCCCTCCTCTTGTAAGGGTGTATATGTTTGGATAATATCAATCTCTTTATCAGTATATGATGTAGTAGATAGATTATCCCATTCATATTCATTTGAGTTTGTGTCAGAGCCATCTCTCATTTGTAATATCCTTTCCACTGCTTTTTGGGTTTCGTCATCTTTTTTCTCAGTTTTGTAGCCTAATCCTATTTTTTCTTTTGGCTATAATGTGAGAGGTTGAATGGGTTCAACAATACCATCCTTTCTCTTGCCAATTGGTCCTTGACCTTTGTAACCGATTTTCTCTAAAATGGCCTTCTCTTTTCCATACTGATCTGTTTTGATGTTGACGCTTGTTGATGATGATGCTTCCTCATCTTTGTATAGCCAACTAAGAATGTCTTTGTCTTCAGACTCCTCTTCGATTCTACCTTCTTTTATGAACCTTTCATTTAGAGCTATGATGGGTTGTGATGATTTTGGAGATTTTAATATAGGATGTCCATATGTTTTCGGTGATGGGAGTAACTATGATAGGCACAAAGATTGCTCAAGAGAATATTCTCCAACACCCTCTTCCTTTATCTGAACCTTTTCTGAAAGTTGTGATAATTCATTGATAGGACCTTTGGCTTTTGATGTGTCCATGACAGTTATTTCCTTCTCTAGATTCTTTTTCTCAACCCATTTAGATATAAAATTGGGTTGGCTATCCATAGTAGATGAATTAGAAGTATTGAATTCTCAGTTATGAGGTATCAAAGTGTCTTGAGTTGCTTTCAACATGCTACAAATATGTGGATTATTGTTGTCAACTGATATGGTGACTTCCTGTCCATTTACTAGAAATTTTAGACATTGATGGTATGTTGAAGGTACCACTTGCATGTCATTGATCCATGGATGACACAATAGTATGTTGTATGTTAGATCTCTGTCTAACACTTGACAAACAATGTTTTTGACAATCAGTCCTACTTGCATTGGAAGTATGATAAGCCCTCTGGAAGACCTTTCCTCTTCATCATATGCCTTTATCGTTATTTTTCTTTTGGTGTCAATGGCATTGTCACAATAGCCTATTGCATGAATTAGTTTCAAGGTACAAATATTTAGACCAGCTCCTCCATTTATAAGAACACGCTTAACATGGTGTTTATGGATGAAAACTTCAATATGTAAGGTTGCATTGTGTGGGTGAGTTACAGATACATCATCTTGTTCAGAGAATGATAGACAATGAGGTGTGGTGAGATGTCCCACCATGGCTTGGAATTGAAAAACATCCAAACTATTAGGGACCATTGTAGCGATGAGAGCTTGTTCTAAAACTTTCTTGTGTGATGGTGAAATTTTGAGAAGTTCTAGAATAGATATTTGTGCGGGTATCTTTTATAATTGGTCAATGATATTATATTGATGTGATGGGGGAGCATTGTTTTTGGAGGAAATTCCTTTCACTATTACCCTAGATTGTCCCCTTGTCGTTATATTGACTTGTGGATGATCTTGTGTTTCCCTTATTTTTAAAACATTGATTTGATTATCAAATGTTCCA